>JACEEZ010004394.1:0-64458 GCA_016584305.1 Chionoecetes opilio | reverse complement strand
CCCACTTAGACCCAAGAAATAAAAAAAGGGCTAAGAGGCCGCGAGGCTACATTTTAGACTCCGCTCCAGTTTGGGAGGGCAAGGGAATGAGGTTAAGATGTCGGGAATGCCGGAGGACACCCCCCCGCCCCCTTGGGGTCTTTATTTCTGAGAGGTATATCCGGGCAGGTTGAGAGAGAGGTGGGGGGGAGCCACGTCTCACACAGCCCTACCACTGAAGGGAATGTGTTTTCCCAGGTAGGTCTTAAGCTCGTGTGTCTTTCTTGGGAGGGATCTGGATTCCATTGGAGGAAGGAGAGGGGCATTACTGGAGGAAGACAGAGAGAACGGAGGAGAGAGCTGGCCAAAGACGGGCTAGTATGGCAGGGATTGACTCACCCTGTTGGTGGAGGTTGAAGGCTTCCATGAGAAGGGTAAATAGTTGGGACAAGACATTATGTCTCGGTTGCGTGGAGGGGCCCGGGAAGTGGAGGGGCTGGAAAATGAAGGGTGGTTGGTGGTGGTTCGGGGAGGGCGTTGCGTCCGAGAGGCGCCGCGGTGGGTAGAGGAGGCAGGTGGGGCATTTTCCCGAGAGAGGGAGGACGGCGGGTGGTGAATGTCCACATCAATCGTGGAGTGGATGAGGTCAGCATGTGGGGCTGGAGAGGCAGAGCCTCTATCCGATGTCACGGGCGCAGCCGGCTTGCTGGGCGCTTTTCGAGGGGGCTTGGGCCTCTGGGGACGGGGTGCGATGAAAGGAGGAGAGGAGTCGAACTACCTCACCTTTACACGTTGATGTTGACTTGATTTTGATCTTGATCTTGATTTGGGAGTCACCCAGCGGATGCTGTCAGTGAAGCCTTGGGTCCGGCGTTCTCCCACACACGTAATCTGTTGGGAGAGAAGCAAAGGGGGAAGCAAAACCAGGGATTTCTTTTTCCCTCCTTCCTCTCTCTGAATCACATTCATACGGGGTCCCCCATCACTGAGGGGCCCCCTGCCTTTCATGCTCTCTCCTACGGGGCTCCCCACGAATTCCCCAAGAATTTTTTTAACACTCTCAATCACACGACTGTCACTCCTCCACTCAGCACACAACCCCAGCAGGTACTCCATCTCCACTCTCCTGTCTCTCATCTCTCGCCATTCTTCCACTCGACCTCTCCTTCCACTACCTCCAACATCTTTGTTTTAGCATACTCATACCGTTCACATTCCGCATCAATGCTCCACGGTTTCATCCACTCCTGTACACACATCACACACACCTTGCTGCCATCATTCTTCCATCTGTACATACGACTATTTACCCCCAGCGACTTTGTCCTGGCTCTGAAGAGTAGGTCCCCTCCATAGCCACCATATAGAACCTTTCATACCGTGGCTGGTCCTTTCTCCTGTACCATTCCAGTGTTGATTTCTCACTCATTGCCCTCAGCCATTCTTCTTTCCCTTTTTCTTCCACTTCCTATTTATTTCCTTTTTGCATACAGCCATACTCCATGTCTCATCACTCCTGTCACAAACATTCCCAGTTCACCTGTCCATCTTTCCACTTTTCCCGAGTCTTTCATCCACTTCCCATACATATTCCAGTCCCAAACTTGCTTGCCCATTTGCTGTCATCCATTCGTTGCAGTCTACCCTCTGTACCTCAGTCCTGCCTTGCTATCCTCTCTCTGAACGTGCTCCATCCCATGTCTCCTTAATTGCTTCCTCTGCCACATACCTATTGGCCTCCTATGCTATTCTGCCTGCTTTGTTCTGTGTTACTTCCAATCTGTCCAACTCCTTCCTAGACCACACCATTGTTTTCCAGGCCATACATAATGCTAGGGATTTGCCACACCCTTCCAAGTCCTCTCACCATTTTCATATTGTTGGCCCAAACATCTTGCCACACTGCCTAGCCTTCCAACCCACTGGTTGGCTCTAGCTACCCTCTCATGTTTAGTTTTCTCATACCCTTTTATCACCCAACCAAATACCCAGATACTTGTGTAATGCCCGTTATTAAAGAAGAATAGGATGGGAATTATATCATAAAATTTCCCCGGGTTATGTCCCGTAAGCAATTCAATCTTTAGTTTTCTGTGTAAGTTTATCTTCTTTTCCTATCTTCCATTTCTCTCTTCCTTCCTTCCCTCACTCCTTCCCCCCCCGACATTCCGCGTGCGAGTCAACATTCGTGGGATACTTATTTCGCGATCAGTGATAAACTAATGGATTCAAAACTTTTCTTTCCTCCCCTCACCCTCTATCAGATCAAGGAACACTCCTAGATTCTTAATGGTCCTTCAAAATAGTCACCATAGTGAGAGATCACGTTCATAAATGGATGTGTTAGTCGATTTATTTGCTAAATTAAAGTCGACCAAATTTATGGTTCGCCCCCATTACCACACCACTCTAAAAGACGTGTTTCGGACACTGGACACGAACTTAAATAACACTTTCCTCGGTTATTGGATTAAACATATAAATTTTCTTCTATATCAAAGTAACAGGACGGTATTATAGGCAGCCCTTTCTTAGGTACACTAGTTTCATTATTTAATTAGTTATTTGGGATTATAAGCTTTCAGGAGAGGCCGAGTTCAGGGTATCCAAACATTCCCCTCTTTTCCCGGGGAAATCTTGGTTCACCCGAAAAGGCGGCAGGTCTCTCTCCCACTCCCCGACAGGTAAGACGTACGACGTTTCGCTCCTATTCTCCCCCCCCCCTTTCCCTTGTTAAAAATTGTTATCTATATTTCCAAATATGGGTACCGATGTTTAGTTTTCACAACGTAAAGGAGGCCTCCCCCATCCTTTTTAATTATTATTAAAGGGAGTCTCTCCCCCACCCCCCGACAGGCGGACATCTAGGCCTTGACGCAAAGGGCCCGATACATGGTTTTTAGTGAAACACACACAACATTCTTCTCTTATATTCCCCCCTTATACCCTTCCATGTATAATTATAAGTATTCAGCGGTATGTTACCTAAGTGAAGGATAATTTATCAATAAGGTTCATGGAGGGAGGTGTATGCTCACCAGAGCTTACCTTATCACATGGGAAGAGCTTCCTGTATCAGAGTGTAAAGGTTTTTTATTATATCAGATTAGAGCTTTCCTGGTTGGGATGGAGGCTTTTCTGATGTTGGATTAACATTATATGTTTGTCTGTGATCTCAAACAAGAGACATACTACTTCAGCATGAATAAATAGGATGATGTTTTCAAATATAATTCTTGTGTTTTTTAAAAAAAACCCCAGGTGATTATTCTGCGTTAGGACAGAAAATTCCCCCAAACACTTCCAAAGAGTCAGCCTTACTCGGTATAATTCCAAGTATCAATCACGACTACCAAGATAAACTAATATTAATTTTATTCAAACACGCCCAGGGAGTAATCCAGAGAATACTCGTTTGAGCTGGTGGCAGCACTTCCCCTTAACTCATACCCTTTCCCTTAACCTAAACTCCTCCCCCTTTCCCCCTTAAATTCATCCCCATTTCATTACTCTCCGCAGCGAGAAGTGTTCATACTATAATAACATAGTGAAGTCATAAGACTAGTTTTCAATTCTCAAATTTAAGTTGTAATCAAATGAAAAATCATAATCAATTAATATCATTCAAATAACAAAGGACAAGGGATAAACTTCTTCATAGGAAGTTCTGGCAACCCCATTGTACTCTTTCGTTCTCTATATTTCATTCCCACCCACCATCCAAATCCTGTCATCATCAGGTCATCCCCATTCACCACCAACACTTGACTCTTTTTCCTTACTGAGGGCCCAACGTTTTAAGTCCCTTCCATACTCAGTTTACAGCATTCAGCATCTCCTGTAGCTCATTGTGGTTTTCACTAAGGATCACCACATCATCTGCATACATCAGTACACTCAAACACTTCATCTCCAATTTTCACACCCAGACCTGTACGCTTCACTCTCACGCCATTTCCTCAACGGACGACGACGTGGTGATCTTGATCTTGATCTTGATTTGGGAGTCACCCAGCAGATGCTGTCAGTGAAGCCCTTTTGGGCCGGCGTTCTCCCACACACGTAATCTGTTGGGAGAGAAGCAAAGGGGGAAGCAAAACTAGGGATTTCTTTTCCCCTCCTTCCTCTCTCTGTATCACATTCATACGGGGTCCCCCATCATGAGGGGCCCCCTGCCTCTCATGCTCTCTCCTACGTGCTCTCCAAGAGTTCTCCAAGAATTCTTTTACACTCTCAATCACACGACTGTCACTCCTCCCCTCAGCACACAACCCAGCAGGTACTCCATCTCCACTTCCTGTCTCTCATCTCTCCCCCATTCTCCACTCCGACCTCTCCTACCACTACCTCCAAAAATCTTTGTTCTAGCATACTCATACCGTTCACATTCCAGCATCAAGTGCTCCACGGTTTCATCCACTCCTGTCACACACATTTTCACACACCTTGCTGCCACCATTCTTCCATCTGTACATACGACTATTTACCTCCAGCGACTTGTCCTGGCTCTGAAAGAGTAGGTCCCCTCATAGCCACCATCATAGAACCTTTCATACCGTGGCTGGTCCTTTTCTCCTGTACCATTCCAGTGTTGATTTCTCACTCATTTCCCTCAGCCATTCTTCTTTCCCTTCTCTTCCACTCTCCTTTTATTTCCTTTTTTCATACAGCCATACTCGCATGTCTCACACTCCTGTCCCCAAACATTCCCCGTTCACCTGTCCATCTTTCCACTTTTTCTGAGTCTTTCATCCACTTCCCATACATATTCCAGTCCCAAACCTTTCTTGCCCATTTGTTGTCATCCATTCGTTGCAGTCTAGCTCTGTACCTCAGTCCCGCCTTTGTTTTCCTCTCTCTGAACGTGCTTCATCCCCTGTCTCCTCTAATCGCTTTCCCCTGCCACATATCTATTGGCTCCTAATGCTATTCTGCCTGCTTTGTTCTGTGTTACTTCCAATCTGTCCAACTCCTTCCTAGACCACACCATTGTTTCCAGGCCGTACATAATGCTAGGGACTGCCACACCCTTCCATAGTCCCTCACCACTTCATACTTGTTGGCCCGACATCTTGCCACACTGCCTAGCCTTCCCAAACCCCCTGGTTGGCCTTTGCTATCCTCTCATGTTTAGTTTTCTCACAGCCTTTATCATCCAACCAAATACCCAGATACTTGTACTCTTTCGTTCTCTTTATTTCATTCCCACCCACCATCCAAACCTGTCATCTCCCGAGTCATCCCCATTCACCACCCAAAACTTGACTCTTCTCCTTACTGAGCCTAAAGTTGAAGTCCCTTCCTACTCAGTCACACCATTCAGCATCTCTTGTAGCTCATTGTGGTTTTTACTAAGGATCCCACATCATCTGCATACATCAGTACACTCAACACTTCATCTCCAATTTTCACACCCAGACCTTGTACGCTCACTCTCACTGCCATTCCTAACATATCCCTCCAAAAAGTAGAGGAGAAAGGACACAGCCCTGTCTTACTCCTCTCTTACTATTCACCCATCCAGTCTCGAGGTCACCCATACTGAACTTGGCCTGTGTGTTCTCATAATACTGCTTATTATTTAACAAAACCCTTTTCACTCATGCCAATCGTCTCTAATACCCTTTCATAGCATTCTCCTATCCACTCTGTCATACGCTTTCTCAATATCTAGAAAGGCTAGATATTTCTTTCTTCCCTCCTCCTTGTTCTCTCAATCACTTCATTCACTACAAAAATATTGTCCTCACCTCTCCGTCTTTTCTGAATCCATTCTGCTCTTCACCCATCACCTTATTTCTTTCCACAAATTCACCTAGTCTTTCATTCAGTACACCACAGAAAATCTTACATACCGTTCACATACCGCTATTGGCCTGTAATTTTAATCTCCTTCCTACTCTTGTGTCCTCCCTTATGTATGAGGGTCACTCTACTGTCATTCCAGGCACCAGGCACCCTTTCCTCTCTCCATATATGTCCAAAAAAACTCATGCATTCCTCAATTACTCCCTCACCTCCCTCTCTATACAATTCATTCGGGATACCGTCCATTCCAGGGGGCCTTTCCCTTTTTCAGTTTTCTTACATACCCTTCAATTCATCCATTCTAATTTCTTCATCCATCATTTCCTCTATTTTCCTCCCCAAGGTGACGTTCCCTAAGTCACTATCAGGCTCATTCACACCTCCAATATCTTTTCCCGAAGTTTCTACAGCTCTGGCCATTTCCTTTTTCTCCCTTAGTGACCTGCCATTCACCACTAGTTCTTCTACATTTCCTGTATGCTTACTCTCTTCTCCTCTCAAGAACTTATACCATTCCCTACCTCCTTCCTCACCTTTTTCCCTAAGTTCTCTGATCACTTTTCTCTCTTCATTCACTCTTGCCTTCCTCACCAAGCATTTCACCTCCTTTTGACTGTGTCAAGCTCGAGCACGAGCTTGACAGACGACCTACAAAGGGATACTAAGCAGAAAAGGTCCCAAGAACAAGTCTCTTGAGTGGTGTTCTCGGTGACCCGAGTTCGATCCTTAATGAGGGCTGTAAAATTCACTTTAAATCTTTCTCTGCACCGTTGAGTGGCCTAAGAACACCCACACGCTGCCCATTAACTCTACCTTCGATTGCGAGTGCATCGGAGGACAGAGGGGCCGGCATGAGCCTATAATCACATGCGTCAATATAGACATTATGTCTGCGCCACCACGGGCAAGGGCCAACCATCACAGCCCTCAAGTGAACATCCAGGGCCTACCATCCCACCCCTGGAGCTCACGGCCTAACGGCTAACGGCGCTGTAGGCACACGCACACACACGGATTTAGAGGAGGAATGTCATGTACAACGAATTTATTAAGCTTTTACTCGAGTGATCGATGTGACACAGGAAAGAGAGGGGTGGGTCGATTGCATATACTTGGACCTAAAGAAGGCATTTGACAAGGTACCTCATAAGAGACTGCTCTGGAAGCTAGAACATGTAGGAGGATTGCAGGGTGGTTTGCTGAAGTGGATGGAAGACTTTTTGAGCAACAGAGAGATGAGAACAGTATTAAAAAATCAGAAGTCAGAATGGTGCAGTGTGATAAGTGGAGTTCCTCAAGGATCAGTATTGGCCCCAGTGATGTTCTTGGTCTATGTAAATGATATGACAGAAGGAGTAAATAGTTTATTCTTATTTATTGAGTTTATTCGCTGATGATGCTAAATTACTAAGAAAAGTAGAAAGTAAAGAGGACTGTGAGGATCTACAAAAGGATCTAGATAAGATTTTCAGATGGAGTCAACTATGGGAAATAGAGTTTAATGCTAAAAAGTTTTAAGTGATGGAAGTGGGCAGTAGCAAAAAGAGACAAGAGAGGAAAGTATTCGATGGGAAATGAATAGATAATCAAAACAATTAGGTCGAAAAATATCTGGGAGTATGGATTACGGATAATTTGTCACCAGAGAAGCATATAAACAAGATCACAGGAGATACATATCAGTTGCTGAGGAATATAAGAATGGCATTCAATTATCTGGATCAAGAGATTATTAAGAAATTGATAACATCTCTGATTCGACCGAAGTTGGAATATGCGGCAGTGATTTGGTCTGTTACGTGGCTATATCAGGTTCTCTCCGAGGGCCAAAGAAACTGTGATCTCCGGCTTGTGTTTATTTCCTCTTTGGTTTTACAAGTTCCTTTGGTACATACAGAATATATATTTCACTGCCCCTTGGCAGCGGCTAGGCACCAGACTCCCAAGTCCTCCTCGGATACCAACTGGACAGGGAGCGAGCGTCCCGGTGTGGGTGGCTTGGTGCACGTTGGTGTCCCATGGGGACTGGGTGCCCAACAGGAGAGGCGGCCAGGAGTCCCACCGCAGTTGGCCTCAGTCACCAACAGGACAGGGATTGAGCGTCCCGGTGTGGGTGGATTGAGGTTGGGCGGTGTCTTCAATGGGCTGGACGTCCAACGGGAGAGGCGACCAGGAGTCTCACCGCGATTGGCCTTACCACCGAGGCCTCTGTGGCTCGGTGATGGCGTGATGGGGGAGGTAGGGAAGGGCACCGCCAGGAGCGCCTGTAACTGACGGCGTGCATGGGTCAGTCGGGGTGTGTAAGGCGGGGAACACCCGCCTTTTCCAGCTGCACGGGGATCCGCCACAACCTCCTGTAGATAGTGGAAGAGAGGAACGGGACGGGGAGGACAGGTAGGGAATGACGGAGTGGGAGTAGGAGTTGAGGTGCTCTTACGGTGACGAGCTGGCGTCAACACCGGAGTAGGGATGGGAGTTGGGTGGCTCTCACGGTGACTGATGGTTGTCTGAACCGGAGTAAGGGAGGTGAGGTGAGGGAGAGGAAGCCGGGGGGACTTTGCGTCGCGGCCAGGGAGGGGGAAAGGGGAAGCCTGGGGATTTGCGCCCGCGGCCAGGGGGGAGGAAGGGGAAAAGCCGGGGGCTTTGCGTCGGGGCCCGGGGAGGGGGAGAGGGTCGGGGGACTTTGCGTCGCGCCAGGGAGGAGGAGAGGAAGTTTTGGGGGGATGGCGCTCCAACCGGGCTGACTCCTGAATAGAATAAAATATAAAAAGAAAGCGGAGATGGGAAGTGGGGACAGGGAGAAGAATAATGGGTGAGAAAAAGGAGGCTAGTAAGAAAAAAGGCTCCGGGTTGACCCGTCTGTATGTTTTTTTGTGTGTTTTTGTTGTGAGTCGATCCGCCCCAAACGACACGCTTTCCCACTGCCGACAAACAAAACCACTCTGGGGGGGCTTGGCAGGACATGGGCCTCGGAAGTGGGGCCCCGGACACACCCGGGAAAACCCCCGCCCCCACCCCCCCCCTCCCACCATTTCTTAGTTTTGGTTTTTGTTTTTGATTTTTTTTTTCCTTCACGTTTGACTTGTTTTTTTTCTTCCTTCGTTCTTTTTTCTTCTTATCTTCTTATCTTTTTCTTCTTATTTTTGTTTTTTTTTTGTTGCTTTTGTTGTTTGTTTATTGTTTGTTTTGTTTTTTTTTTTTTTTTTTTTTTTTTTTTTTTTTTTTCTTCCTGCCATGTCGCGCGCACACCCTATACTCCTCCCCCCCCGCAGGGGCGGCTGGTTTCATTTCTCCCACTACCCCCCCCCGCGTTCAATAAAACAGGAGAAGGAAATTTGTAAAAAATTTTAGTGAAAGAAGTCTGAGTTAAAAGTGTTTTTTTTTGTTTTGTTTTATTTTTACAGAGTTGGACAGGGGAAGAAGGACTCCGTAAGCGGAGGGCCTACTTTTTTTCGGGGACCCAAACCACTGATAGGGGGGGAAGGCGAGGGGAAGGAGGGGATTGTAGGAGTATAAAGTTTTGCAGGGGTAAAAAAGGGTAAATTACCTCCGTTGCAGAGGGGTCTTGGGATTTAAAAAGTGGCCCTCTCCGAAAAGGGTAGGATAGAGCAGGAGATAAAAGACGGGGAGGGGGGGGGAAGGGGAAACGGAGGGGATTGTAGGAGTAAAAAGTTTTTATAGATAAAAGGGGGACGGATCTTCGTAGAGCAAAGGGGTCATTGATTTTTTGTGGCCTCGTCCAAACCAGGAAGGAGAGTGAGATTTTGGGTGAAAAGGGACAAGGGAGAAGTTACGACCGAATTTGCTTCCCCACCGACCGAAAAAAAAGTTTAAAACCCCGACGGAGACCGAAAGACAACCTCTTCATCCCCCCTGTGTGTGGTTGAAACCAGGTCTGCTCCCCCGCGGTGGGAGGCCGTCGGTGATGACGCAAAAGGGGCGGGTCTCGAACTTTAACTTTTGGGTTTCCCCGCGCCCCATATCTTGGCTTTCCCCCGTGAGACTCCCGAGGGGGGGACAGATGGTTAGAGAGTGTGGTTAGGGGGGGGGGATCCCTCGGGAAAACGGGGCCCTCGGGGGCTGCGCTGGTCACGGCATTTTGCCGTGGCCACCCATGGCCCCGTCAGTCTTGGCCCGCCTGGATGGAAAACCCCCGGCCCTGAAAAGTTTGGGAAAAGGGGGCAGGGCGTTGCACGCAGCACCAGCCTTTTTAAAAAAAAAAAAAAAATTTCAACAAAAAAAAATGAATACAAAGCTTAAGACAATAGGTGAGAAAAAAACCGGGACGACTGCGTGCCTGCCCCCGAGGAAAACCGTTTTGGGAAGGGGGTGGTTATTTCAGGCAGGAAAAAAGGATAATCGGGCTGTGTGAACACTGTTGAGGAATCCGTTTGTGGCAGAACGTGGTCTGACCTGGGCTGTCCCGACTCGTGCTGCCAGCGGTTTGGGACATCTCTAAAACAATACCACAGAGGTGTGTAAAGGGAAGGGCTGGCCCAAACTGGCCCCCCCGGTGGAAGCGGGGGAAAAAAAAAAGGGTTAGTAAATAAGAGGAGTTATGGGAAACAGTGAGGGGTTATGTGTAAATTGGGAAATGGGGGGTTGGGGTTTGGGGCCCGTGGCTGTGCGCGCTTTAATACCCCCCGCTCTCCTTGAGCTTGAACTTGAGTGGGCCACCATGCTGATTTCCCGTGTCTTGATTTTGGCTGTGTCTTCGCACTGGCACCACTAAAAAGAAGGTATAAGGAAATTGAGAATACAAAGAGCAGCCCCCAAAAATAGCTCCAACCTGAGAGATTTATATATGAAAAAGACTTTCAAGACTAAAAATCCCAACACTTGAAAAAGAAGAGAAAGGGGGAAAATTTTTTAGCGTGTATCAAAGGGTCTGAAAAAAATTGATAGAAAGCTGTTTGTGTGGGACGATAGAATCAAGAGGTCATGGAAGAAATTTAAAAAGGGCAACATGCAAGAGGATATAAAAAAACCCCTTCCCCTATAGAAGCCTGGGAAAAACATTGATGCAAAAATATTAAGCAAGAAGTATTCAGGACTTCAAAGGCAAGCTGGATAATAGTAGATTTGGAGACAGGACAATACGAGCATAGCTCTTTTCCTGTATGTTACAACTAGGTAAATACAACTAGGTAATACACACACACATACAAAAAATGGAAAAATGAAAAACAAAGAAGGAATAGATAAGCTGAAGGTAAAAGGCATAGTGTACGAAGATGCATTACAACAGGCTGAGGTAATGAATAAGTGCTTACAGACTGTATTTACAAGAGAAAGTGAATTTAAAACAAAAAATATAATAGCAAAAGAAAATATAATGGAAGACATCAAAGTAGACGTAATAGGAGTAAAAAGGCTAATGGAAAGTCAAGATGTGAGAAAAGCCCCGGGTCCAGATGAAGTGTCGAATGGACCCGTTTACTCTACTTGAGGAAAGGGATTGATTTGACATCTTCAAGCCTCATATAGTTGGGCAGTGATGTTGATTTTTCTATGTGAACAGTATTTTTGATGATACAGCCAATTTAAGTACAGGAAAATGTATACGCTCTAAAACGACTGGCGCCATGTTGTGACGTCACTAGCTTAGACAACAGAGCAAAACAGCTGTGAAGCGGCCGCTACTATTATGTACTACCTACTAATACACCAACTTGCATTACCCCTACTACCGCAAGATGACCAGTAATCCTCCTTCAAGTGATGTAGTAGGTATTCACTGTGTTTGTGAATATGTAAGTGTAGTTTATAAGGAAAAAGTGGATAGACAGAGATAAGTGGCCCGTGACACCTGACAAGTGATGACTTCTGGGATCGGCATTCCTTATAGGGAGCTTAAATGAACCTGCAATGACATGTAAAGCTAGACAGATAGACGAACTCATAGAGGAACAGGTAGAAATGTATGGCTTTCTTTCCCCACATAAGCAAAACATACACCCTTCGTCACTCTACTCACCACTACAACCTTTACTAAACCATACATTTCTACCTGTTCCTCTATGAGTTCGTCTATCTGTCTAGCTGTACATGTCATTGCAGGTTCATTTAAGCTCCCTATAAGGAATGCCGATCCCAGAAGTCATCACTTGTCTGGTGTCACGGGCCACTTTGCTCTGTCTATCCACTTTTTCCTTATAAACTACAACTTACATATTCACAAACACAGTGAATACCTACTACATCACTTGAAGGAGGATTACTGGTCATCTTGCGGTAGTAGGGGTAATGCAAGTTAGTAAGGTTAGTTAGGTTAGTAAAATAAAACTATAATTTGCGGTTTGCTGAGCCAAAACAAGCCGATCAGCTGATCAGGCGAGATCTGAGTCTGCAGTTACTACGTCACAACCAATCACAGCGCGTTCCGCCGTGTTGTGATATTTTGGCCCCAAAAAGGCCATATATTTCATTTATGGTGCATTTCTCAGCAAAAAGAATATGAGTACAGTGATATGTAGCCTATATTGCACCCAAAGCTTTATAATACTCCGTGTTTTAGGTGTGAGTAAACGGGTCCATTCGATAATGAAGGAGTGCAGTAACCAACTAGTGGAAAGTTACATTGTGTAATTGAGAGTTCACTTAAGGAGAGCAGAGTCCCGCTTGATTGGAAAAGAGCAAATATTGTGCCAATTCACAAAGGAGGAGACAAAGAAGAACCATTAAATTACAGGCCAGTATCATTAACAAGTGTAGTGGCAAAAATGTGTGAAAAAATTGTGAAGGACAGATGATTGAAATATTTGGAAGAGATAAACACACTCGTAGGTGGCCAGTTTGGATTTAGAGGAGGAATGTCATGTACAACGAATTTATTAAGCTTTTACTCGAGAGTGATCGATGTGACACAGGAAAGAGAGGGGTGGGTCGATTGCATATACTTGGACCTAAAGAAGGCATTTGACAAGGTACCTCATAAGAGACTGCTCTGGAAGCTAGAACATGTAGGAGGATTGAAGGGTGGTTTGCTGAAGTGGATGGAAGACTTTTTGAGCAACTAAGAGATGAGAACAGTAATAAAAGATCAGAAGTCAAAATGGTGCAGTGTGATAAGTGGAGTTCCTAAAGGATCAGTATTGGCCCCATGATGTTTTTGGGTCTATGTAAATGATTGAAGAGGGGTAAACAGTTTTTTGGTTTTTTGTGATGATGCAAAAACTAAGAAAAGTAGAAAGTAAAGGGGAAACGTTGGGGGTTTTACAAAAGGATCAGATAAGATTTTCAATGGAGTCAATTAGGGGAAAATGGATTTTAAGGGCTAAAAGTGTGAAGTGGGGGGAAATGGGCAGTAGCAAAAGAGAAAAAGAGAAAGTATCGATGGGAAATAAAAGGATAATCAAAACAAAGGTCGAAAAAGATCTGGGGAGTGGATTATGGAAAATTTGTCCCCCTGAAAAGCATAAAAAACAAGATCACAGGAGATACATATCATTGCTGGGGAAATATAAGAAGGCTTCAAAACTGGATAAGAGTGATTAAAAAATTGATAACATCTTTATTCGCCCAAAGGTTGGAATATGCGGCAGTGTTTTGGTCACCACATAAAAAAAAGGATAAAAGGAAATTAAGAAATCAAAGAGCACCAAAAAAAAATGGCCCAAAGCCTGGAGATTTACCATAAAAAGAAAGATTTTAAAGAAAAACTCCCACATTTGGGAAAAAAGAAGAAAGGGGAGATTTTTAGCAGTGAAGACATCAAGGGGTCTGGAAAAAATTGTAGAGAAGATCGTTTGTGTGGGAATAGAAGTAAAGAGGTCTGAGAGAAAATTTAAAAGGACAACAGCGAGGGAATAAAAAAATACCGCTTCCCGATAGAAAATAGAAGCCGGAATAACCTTGATGAAAAGTGATTAAAGCAAAAAGTATTTAGACTTCAAAAGGGAACTGGATAATATAGATTTTGGGGATGGGGACAATACGAGGTAGCTCTTTTCCTGTAGTTCAACTAGGTAGGGAAATACACCATAAAAAAAAAAAAAAGTTTTAAGGGAAAAAAATAAATTTGGGAAAAAATTTTGTTAAAAAATTTAATAAATTACGATAGGTTTTTGTTTACCATTAAGTTCCATTAAATTTTATTTTCTTTTTGAGCAAAATTATGGAAAGAAAACCGCAACCATCAGCTACCCGTGACGCACGCTTTAGCTCCACCCAGGGGGCGAAGTGGACTTCTTCTCTTGAAGGGATCTTGGTATACACAACCCCCTTCTCTCTGCCGCTCTCCGCGGCAAACGCCTCATCTCCCAGGTCTACCGCTCCACCTGGGGCAAGATCCAGCAACAAAGCGTAAGTCAAGCGGCGTAAGTACAGCGTAATGCTACTCTGGCCCAACCCTCGTCCCCCCCTGTGCCGAGGCTGCTGGGGAAATCCAGTGAAGATGGACTTACGCTGGGGCGTAAGGAGGAGTATCTCGGAGTATCTCGACCAAGACAGTTGATTGGCGGGCGAGTACAATGACGTCATTCTCGCTAATAGCGATTCACAGCAGTGATCTATATTCTCTACTCGATCTATCAGCCAATCACAAGGCTGCCACAAGATAAATAGTGTACAAACATTTCCTTTGGGCCTCTGGCTTGACACAACAAATTGATGTGCCCTGTATATAGGGATGAGGGGCAGGCTCCCTGATTGACCAGAAATGAACAATTTGGGGGCAATAAGGCACAGGCATCATGATTGACTACATATAAATAAATAATTCAGGGGCAATAATGGGCCAGCTATCCTGATTAACCTAGCAATTCAGGGACAATATTAAGGGGCAGACATCTTGGTTGACCATAATCATATAATTCAAGGGCGTTAAGGGCAAATCGTATCATTCAGGGATAATGAGAACTGTATCTGGCAGGGGTGTGGATCTTGAGTCGGAGTTGCTGGAGTCGCTTACTTTTGGCCCGGTTGGAGTCGGAGTTGGGTCGGTAAAATATCTTCCGACACTCCGACTCCGACTCCTTTTAACGTGATAATTCCTCGTGTAAGTACTCGGGTTTAAACTGCTGATGCCAATGTTGCCACTTTGGTAGGAAATTCCCACAAATTTGTGGAGAAAATTTGCTTTGGTGGGACTCTTGTGGGAGACATTTCATAAGCAGCATTTTTGTGGGAGTTTTTTTTATATTGATTTAACGTGGATTTTTTTTTTTGTGGGGAAATGTTGCTTTTTCTTGTTGGTTCGTCGCTCAAGGTAATCTGTATGAGCATTGAAATAAATATTAGACGATTTGTAGAAAAAGTACCCAAACGACACGTGATA
Organism: Chionoecetes opilio; assembly: GCA_016584305.1. Taxonomy (NCBI): domain Eukaryota; kingdom Metazoa; phylum Arthropoda; class Malacostraca; order Decapoda; family Majidae; genus Chionoecetes; species Chionoecetes opilio. Next base: position 49,394 of record JACEEZ010004394.1, on the reverse strand, counting down.
TTGTTCTGTACCGTACGAGTCTGATTTCCTGTAGCAGCTACCCGTACATGTCCTCCACTCTCAAGTCTACCACAGTGTTTGCCAACCATAGGGCTAGAGTACCTAATAATAGCGTAGTGACACTCGATTTGTGGGCGCACATCTTACGCCAGGGCCTCTTCGTTCACTCGACCCTGGAAGTCTCAGGCTGACCCCGCTTAGTCATGTTTATCATGTATACAGGGATATCATACTGTTTATCTTCGGAAATGCCTTGTTCTATAAGATTAATCACATAAAACATACTAAAACCACATTAAATAAAGGGTGTGTCATTATGAGAACTCTGGAAGAAATATGACACACTTACATTCACTTAAACAGTTTGATAATTTTGTTTTCTGATACATGCAGTAGTAGCATGTATAAATTAGCGTTAACTAATAAATCCGCGGAGGCTCTCTTCTCTCTTCTCCGTCTCTCTCAAAACCAACCGCTCGTCCTCTCTCTCTCTCTCTCCGTGAAGAGAGAGATATATTAATGAAAGAGAGAATATGAGAAGAAGAGTCGAGGTTTTTGAATAATTTTCGTCGTATCGAACACAGCTGAGATGGATCTCCGCTGTAATCAGACAATCAGACACTCTCTCACAAACTCCCCTAGAAGAGCTGTCTTCTAGTGCTTATAGTGTTGGCGAAGCCATCACCCCCCCGGGTGCGGGTTACAAACCCCCGGTGAACACCCGGTATATATGATATATATATATATATATATAATTAATATTATATATATATATATATATATATATATAGTCTATATATATATATATATATTATATACAATATATATTATATATATATATATTATATATATATATAGTACATAAAAAACATAATATATATATACTATCTATAAGAGAGAGAGAGAGAAGAGAGACGACGAGGTTATTAGAACAAGGTTTTTTGGTTTCTGCATAATTATCTCTCACTCCTATCTCTCTTTCACTTCTCCTCAATCTCTCTCTCTCTCTCTCTCTCCTCTCATCCATCTCTCTCTCTGCTCTCTCTCTCTCTTTCACCGGAGAGAGAGAGAGATACGTGAAATGAGGATATGAGGTGAGAGAGCTATATGAGAGAGAGAGTAACCAAAAACCTTTTCTAATCATCTCTCTCTCGTCTCTTTCACTGAGAGAGGGAGAGATACGTGAAGAGAGATCTGAGTGAGAGAGATATTGAGAGAGAGAGTACCAAAAACCTTTTTCTAATCATCTCTCGCTCTCTCAATCTTCTCTCCTCTCGACGACTCTCTCTTCTCGTCTCTCTCTCCTCTATCTCTCTCTCTCTCATCTCCGTCTCGCTCTCTCTCTCTCTCTCTTTCACGCAGAAAAGAGAGAGAGAGCGAGAGAGAGAGAGAGCGAGAGAGAGAGAGAGAGCGGCCGCTGCCGCGATTTTGTTTATTTAGTTTAACGCTAATTTATACATGCTACTACTGCATTTAAATCAGAAAACTATATAACAATGGAAGCTAATAAAATTCTGCTTCTGATTGATATCTTCCATGCTTATAAGCTGTCCCACATGGTTTACTGACGACGAGTTTTAGTGAATGTTAGTCATCATATTTCTTCAAGTCTCATAATGGACCTTTATTTAATGTGTTTACTATGTTTTAATGTATAATCTTATGAAACAAGCATTTCCGAAGACAACCGTATATCCCTTTATACATGTATAACTGCTATACGCGGGGTCCTGCTTGGAACTTCCCCGGGTCTAGAGTGAACGAAGAGGTACTTACTTAGTGCGGAGTCATTAGGGAGCTTTAAGAGAGCTGGATATGTTTCATCGGATTGGGATAAAGGTGGATGTAGGTAGTGTTTAGGTGACAGAACACCGGTGCGACCTTTCTTGTGAACCTAACAGGACTAATATTCTTTGAAACTTTGTAGATTAATCATTTGTTGAGTCAATATGGAACCTTTAGACTGCATAGAAAGCGCCATAAACATATGTATCTGCTAGTTACCGTGTACCTCATCTCTCCTGAATCCTCAGAATCCGGCTCAGGTCGGGTTCCTGCTGCTGCACTGCTTGGTTGTGCAGTCTTGAGCTTTGCACATATCGTGCAATGTGAGGCCTGACTAGGCATGCACAGTCACAGCAGCTGCAAACCCGTGAACACTTGCAAGCTATTAGCTCCAACACCACCTTCTGTTCCACCTGACTCTCCGTGGAGTGAGGTTGTGTTTGTTGAGCTCTAGGGATATAGAATGGCTACGTCTGTGATGGAGAGTGTTGTAGGCGGATAGAGAAGTGGTGTTTGTGGTGCTTCCTGGGTGGTTGAGATGGTAGTGTGGTAGGAGTGAAGGAGGCTGAGGTTTAAAACTGTGTTGTAGAGGAGAGTGAGAAGGGTCGAGGGAGAGCGTAGTGAAGGGTGTGGAGATGCGCTTGAGACTATTCTGGAGGGCGATCGAAGACCTGAAAATGGGGCTTTGCAAGTGAATGAACGAATTTTGAAAGCGTTGTGATGAGGGCAGGAAATAGAGATACTTCTCTTAAGTGTGGAGGTGAAGTCCAAGTGGGGTGAGTGGAGGGCAACATTCGAGGATGACCTGTAGGGTACCAGACGCGAGATTGTGACTCGAGAGACTACTAGGTCCACCATAGGTCACCAGGGGTTGTGTTTTGGAAGGTTAGTTGATCATGGAGCCCGCCCGAAGAGAGAAAAGGTAAACAATGCCCATGTTTTGTGTGCACAGAACTAATTCAGGTACTCTTCAGGGCTGCAGAAGGGAGATTACGGAGGTACGGAAGGTGGACCGATACATCATTACCCGAAGGTAAATCTTGGTTGTTTGGTGACAGTCAGGTTAAGGCCCATCTTGACCAGCAGGTTCTTGTGACAGGAAGGATGCGCATGAAGTCGGTGAAGTTATCCAGGGAGGGGAGGTTTTGTTGTGACAAGATAGTTTGAGTGCATGGGCGGACGCAGGGAAACAAGCCCTCGTCATGCCTGAGCGCTGGTGGCATGATGTTAAGTGTCGGGCTAAACCACTCTACCGCAGTGATGGTGTGGCACTTTTTTTCGAGGGAAGGAGTTCAGATCTTGTCTGAATCCCTGTGAAGGGAGGTAAATGCACTGCAGAGCTTTTCAAGACAGAGAACCGGGGTTTTAGACACTGGGGTCCGGGTAAAAGGAAACTTGCGACACATCAGGAGGAGTATCAAAAGGCATGGGAACTAAAGTGTTCCGTAAGAAGAAAAGAGGAGGTGGGTTTTAGTTAAAAGATAAAGGGAAATTGACAAAAGAAGAAGGATTGTTTGAAAGGTTGACTATACAACTGTAGGAGTAATTTTAAAAACCGATAGATTCCTGAAAGGAATAATAGTTTGAGGATTTTGTATAATAGCATTAAAAGAAACATGGTTGGAATATGTCAGGAAGTTATTTGATCCGAAATCGAGATAGCTGGGTATAAGTTATTTCACAAGGACAGAGTAGCAGACGAGGTGAGGAGTTGCGCTTTAATGCAAGTATGCATTGCAGGGCTGTGTTAATAATGTTATACAAACAATGAAAGCATATAGTCTTGGGTAGAAGTTACGGAGGGAACTAGAAAATGGTTTTAGGGGTTAGTGTATAGCCTCCAAACTTATGTAAAGAGGATTCAGATCCTATATTGGAAGAAATAACAGGCCTGCAGAATATCGACTATTCGTGGTGGGAGCTTTTATCTTAGGAATAGTGCTATAGACTGGATTTAAGCATAGGGGTGTGAACAGCGACGCAGATGAATTATTAAAATATAAGTCCAAGGATAACTTCCTAAGTCAAGCAATCAAGGAGCCTCCTAGAGAAGTATAATTTCTAGATCTTATTGCTGCAAATAGAGACGATTTAGTACAAAATGTGGGAGGTCGGTGGGAATAGTTAGAAGAGCGACCATTATGGAGATCGTATTTACTTAAAAACGGGAAATGTTTTGGCAATTAAGCGGCAATAAACATAGAATAACCTATTTCAGAAAGGCCATTATGCAGGATTAAGAGACACCTGAAGGTTATTATAAGGAGGTGTGGGAGGGAGGGGAAGAAAGTTTCCCAGGATAAAGACAGGGGTGATGATAGCTTGGAAAGGCAATTTTATGAAGGATTAGAGGCACCTGGAGGTCATTGGGCGCGGTTTAAGATATGGAAGTGAGGTCATGGCTGAGGAGGTAATTAGAGCGGTTAGACAGGGAAGTGATGTCAGGACTGATAGGTAATTAGAGAGGTTAGATGGAATTGAGGAATGGATTGAGGAGGATTATCCTCATTTCTCTCTTAAGGAATAATAATTGACGGACAAGAACAGAAATATTCCTTATAGGGAAATAGGGTCCAGAAAGAGTGATCCAAATGGTGACCACCATTTTTAAAACACAACATTGGAGTAAAAAGAACTTTATTTAAGGTTTCAGTCAGGATTGGTAAACACAGAAACAGTAATAACGTGATGGCAAGGACATGAAGAAATTAACTCGAGTTGCTAGAAACAATTATGAGATTAACGTAGCAGACAGGCGAAAAGGGACCCAAAAGGGTTCTATCAGGTAAATATAAACAAGACAAGGAATTAGTTGGGTCTTTACGGTCAGACAGGGTGGAGTCTTAATAACGGATGAGAATGTGGTAGAGAGTCTAAATGATTATTTCTTAAGTTTTTAACGGAGAGGATACACATACGATACCTGATAGTGAACAGATGTTTTCAAAGGAAGCGATGAGGAAAACTCAAAGTATTGTGATAACTAGGGAAATGGGTGGAAGAGGGTATAAATAAATGAAAATTTTTTAAATCGCCAGGACCAGATGAAGTGTAATCCTCAGGTATTACAGAATGCAAGAGGTTGTTATTGAGTCGTTAGTGCCATTTTTAGGAAATCGGGTAAGATGCGACTGTGCCATTATTGTGGAGGAAAGGAATTGTGTTCGCCAATTTTAAGAAGGAGACAGCGGACTAAATTAAATTATCGACCCGTAAGTCCCTAACATCAGTTTTGGTTATTATTGGAATCTATTATTGCAAAAAACATTAGAGAGCACTTAGATAAACATAGAATGATTTCACAACCATGGATTCACCAAGGTAAGTCATGTGCTCACACCTCACCATTTATTGAGTTTTTGATGAATGATTCACACATGGATTCACCAGGTTAGGTACATGTCTCACCAATTTTTGAGTTTTTATAGGAAAGTTTATGAACGGCAGTAATTGATAAGGATTATGCTAATAATCTATTTGGAACTTTAGTAGGCTTTGAACAAAGCACCACACGAGCGACTCTAAATACGTTAGGGTCTCATGGAATAGATGGGAAGGTTCTCATTGATCAGAGCTTGGCTAAGTAATAGGACAACAAAGGGTTACATATTAATGGTTTCTAAATCTGAATGAGGACTGGTGGCAATGGAGTTCCACAAGGGTCTGTTTTGGGTCCAGTACTATTTTTGATTACAATCAACAACTTGGATAGTGGATTAGCCTTGATACAGCAATTTTTGCTGATAATACTAAGTGTAGGTAGGATTATTTGTATCACAGTCTGATGTAAACATATTGCAGGGAGACTTAGATAACTTAACGAGTGGCATAGTCCAGATGGCAGATGGAATTTATATTGATAAATGCAGCGTTTATGAATGTTTGGTAGAAAAACGCTGGTAATCGATCACCATAAGCAAGTAGGGTAAACGCCGTAGGTTCCAATGAAAATGAAATATAGATTATTTTCGAATTTGGCAGAGGTGTTTTTTATGTAAAATTGATTTTAAGGGTGGTTTTGTCCTCTTCAACTTTGTTGGTTTGAGCTCTTCTTGCATGCAAAAAGGACTTTATATAGATCTCTGCAAAACAAGCTTAATTGGGCGTTTTGCATAGTAAGATTGCTCAAATCAAAAATGGAAATAGATAACAGCGTCTAGAATTTCCTTTTACATAGGAAATTGGGCATGCCAAAGTTGAGAAAAAGAATTTTTGTTATACGGGGCGTACCCTACCAGGGTACCAAAATAGTTGGATTGGGTTACGATGTGAAGGAAAGGACAAGACTCGGGCGATGGTGCCCACAGCGATGGGAACTGCCCCAAGGTTTGATCAAGGCGGGAAGCATGTGTCAGTGACAGAGGAGCCATCTGCAGGTACCTTTTGCACTTTGTACCAGAAGGACCCGGTGCCACCTGAAGAATCCTGCGTTCAAGGTGGCTCGGCTCTCTATGATCTGCTGGTGACATACGACTCCACGACCTCACTGATCGTACTGCAAGGTGACTCAAACTAGGGCCCAACACGGGGTGGAAGGTGGTAATCACCCTCCATTTGGGAAGATTCTGGGACGCAAGCCTCTCTGGAGCATATCTGTGTTGCACACAAACGAGTTTGCCCCAAAGGCGCCACCTTATCACCACAATCGACGGGCCTACCTCATCTGAACACTGGCTTCACGGTCCAGTGTGCCTTCTGCTGTGTCCAGCGTGAAGAGATGCAGTACACGCAGAGTTCAGCAGAGGAGTGCCAGGCGGTGAAGACTACGGAGATAACCGGAGGTATATCCTGGGCAACATGTCACTCCACCAGCAGGTCTCCTACCAGTGTGAAGCGGGGCCGTTTCTCTTCCGTCCGAGCTTGCAGGCGATCAGTGTGGCAAGGTGTCCAGCCCCTCCAATGGTTCACCACAGCCCAGTCGCTCAGTGTACATGTTGACCCAGGGAAAAAGCATGGACTGACTGGCAAAGACTGAACACCCCGGCAATCCTAGTCGAAGTACTGCCTGCAGGTGTACTTCACTCTACTACTCTACGACTCATTCGCCACAGACTAGAGGACGGCGCCAAGCACATCCTCAACGCGTCTCAGAGTGATGAGGTCGAGCCCAAGAATGTCCAAACAGGTGTGACCTTCTACAGTGCAGGACAGGAGCATGGTTCGCACACCTCAGGAATGTGTCCTCCTCTCGCTGATGGCGAGTCAGAGTGGGACGACCGCAGGTTTCACCGCGACCCAGATTTTGAAAGCTGATGGCTGGGGGGGGGCGAGAGTATGGGGACACCAGTGAAGGAACCTCGCATCAGACCAAGCTGACTTGTCAGCCACCGCTTTGCAGAACTGGATTCAGCTGGCAGGAGGCCTGGCCGGTGCACGAGCCGGCATCACCTGTTCACTGGCCGGGGATCAGATCCAGGAGATCCTGGTCAAGCCGTACGAGGTTCCGGGTTCTCTATCACCCTCAGAGCACCGAAAGAGTCGTGAAGCGGTGACAGAGGCTGCGGCAGCAGTGTGGGGCAGCAGGCCAGAGACTGTTCTCCGGGCTCGGGCCCACCACCGGGAGACCATGCCCGGCTTCGGTCTAAAAGAAGGATCAATGAATGGACCACTTTCTAGCCCACGTAGAGGCTGTGACACTGGTGATGTAGTGCCTGATGAAACCAACTGATCAGAAGAGGTTACCCACGCTAGTCCATTTGGAAACTATAGTGTTGCCTGATGCAATAACAGAAACCAACCGGAACATTGCGTACTCATTAAGCTTAATTCGATAGGGTGTATAATAAAAAGTGCGATTTTGCATATTAAGAATTGCTCAATTAAAAAAAATGGAAAAGAGATAAAATCGTCTTAGAATTCCATCGACTAGGAAATTTGCATGCCAAGTTGAGAGAAAGGAATTTTGTTATAGCGGCGTACCCCTAATAAGCAATGTATCGCTGAAAAGATCAGAAGTGAAAAAGATCTTGGGAGTGAGGTTGAGCCCAGACCCTCCGACCTAGGAAACAATGTATTGAGGCCAGAAATAGAGCTTAATGAGTATTAGGATTCATTGACCATAAGTGTTAAAAGTCGAAGTGCGGAAGTTATTCTAAAGCTTTTATCTGGCTCTAGATCAGGCCTCACCTAGACTATGCGGTTCAGTTTTTCGTCTCCATATTACAGGACGGATTCGCCTTGTTAGAACAGTGCAGAGCCGGAGTGACCAAAATGATACAGTGATGCGGGGTTTAAAAAAAGTTTTTATTATGAGAGAGATTGAAGTTATTAAAATTACAACTCACATCGAGAGACGCAGAGTACGGGGCACTCTGAAATAGAAGTTTTTAAAATGATAAAGGATTAATAAAGGAGAGGTAGGAAAGGTTCTTACGGCTTTTAAACCAGGGTAGAACAGAAGTAACGGATTCAAAGCTGGAAAGGCGTTAGAATTAAAGGAAATAGGGAAAAAAACTGGTTCACAAATAGGGTGGTGAATTATGGAATGGCTCAGTAGACAGGTTATTAGTGCGGAGTCATTAGTGAGCTTTAACGAGGAGCTGGATCGGTTCATGGATGGGGATTAAAGGTGGATTATGTATGCATAAGGCGCCAGGAACTACCAAGTGTAGGCCGCGCCTCTTGGTAGTTCCTTATTTTTCTTATTGTTTCTTATGTTCTCTGGTCTGGGGGTCCGAACGTATCCAGAGGATTTCAGCTTTCCCGTCCTTCTTCAGTCCGCCGCATGCTCACTGAGGGCTGCACTGGTCTTGGGCTTCTAAATAGCGTCTCAAGATAGCAGCCTGGAGTTGGCTCCTGTGCGTGTAGGAAGAGGCTCCTCGGCCTGGTGGCAGCTGGCTGGACTCTGCTTCCTCCCATCTCTTTGCACAGAAGAAAATTTTTAAAATTTTTTTTAAAATTTTTATTTAAAAAAAAATTTTTTTTTAAAATTTTTTTAAAAAAAAAAAAAAAAATTTTCTAACATCAGTTGGGGGGTTAATTTTTGGAATCTATTATTGAAAAAAACTTAAGAGCACTTAGATAAATAAAATGATCCAAAACATGTTTCACCAAAGGGGTAGTCATGTCTACCATTTTTGAGTTTTTTGATAATGATTCCCAAAACTTTATTCCCCAAGGGTGGGTCATGCCCTCCCAATTTTTGAGTTTTTTTGGAAATTTATGAGAGGGGCAGATTATAAGGATTATGATATAATATATTTGGCCTTTATAAGCTTTTGAAAAAGCACCACCGACGACTCTTAAAATTTAGGGCTCATAAATAGTTTGGAAGTTCTTCTTGGTCAGAGTTTGGGCAAATAATAGGCAACAAAGGGTTAAAATTTAAATGGTTAAAAATCTGAATGAGGACGGGTGAAAAAGGAGTTCCACAAGGGTCTGTTTTGGGGTCCATTACTTTTTTGATTTACATCAACAATTTGGGTGTGGATTAGCAGTATACCCAAAAGTTTGCTGATATACAAAGGTAGGTAGGATTTTGGATCCAGTCTGATGTAAAAATTTGCAGGGAATTTTAGAAAATTAACGAGTGGGGGAGGGTCAGAGGGCGATGGAATTTTAAATTTTGATAATAAAGGGTTTTATAAATTTGGTAAAAAAACGCTGGTAAAAGATACACCATAACAATGGTACCCGTGGGCCCAAAAAAAATTTAAAATTTAAGATTATTTCGAATTTGGGGGGGGGTTGTTTTCTTATGTAAAATTGAATTTTAAGGGTTTTTTGTCCTTTCAATTTTTGGGTTTTGGGCTCTTCTTGCATGCAAAAAAGGACTTTTATATATTTTCTAAAAACATGGCTTAAAGTGCGTTTTTGCATAGTAAAATTGCTAAAAATGAAAAAAGGGAAAAAATAAAATCGTTTAAAATTCCTTTTTACATGGGAAATTGCATGCCAAAGTTGGAAAAAAAATTTTTGTTATGGGGTACCCAAAACCGGGGTACCAAAAGTTGGTTTGGGGTTACGATGGGGGAAAGGGACAAGACCAGGGCGATGGTGCCCGACAGCATGGAAACTCACCCAAGGTTGATCGGGAGGACATTTTGTCTACAGAGCCATTTAAAGGTCCCTTTTTGGCATTTTGTACCAGAGGACCCGGGGGGCCCCCTGAGAAGCCTGCTTTTCAAGGGGGCTCGGCTTCATATCTGCGGTGACATACACTCCCCGCTCCTCGTACTGCGGGTGACTCAACAGGGCCCAAACGGGTGGAAGGGGTGGTACTCCGCCCTTTGGGAGAAAGCTGGGCCAAGCTCTTCTGGAGTTGCTGTTGCCACAAACGAGTTGCCCCTGCGCCACCTTATCACCACACGACGGGCCTACCTCATCTGACCTGGCTTCAGGGGTCCTGGGGCGTCTCTGTCCAGCGTAATAATGCGTAAAACGCAGAGTTCAGAGGATGCAGGCGGTAAAAATCTACGGAGTACCGGAGTAATCCGGGTCAACATTCCACTCACCAGCAGGTCTCCTACCAGGGAAGGGGGGCGTTCTCCCTCCGACGGGGCGGGAATAAAGTGTGGCAAGGTGTCCCCCCCAGAGGTTCCCAAAAACCCTCGCTCGTGTACATGGGGACCAAAAAGCTGGATGACTGGCAAAGCTGAACCCCCGGGAAAAAACCTAGTCAAGTACTGCCTGCGGTGTACTTCAAACTTAAATACACTCAAGGTTCGCCACAGACTATAGGACGGCGCCAAGCACATCCTCACCAGCTCAAGTGTGAGGGCGCACCCCGAAGGTCCAAACAGGTGTCCCTTCTCTGCGGACAGGAGCATGGTTCGCACACTCAAATGTGTCCTCCCCTCGCTGATGGCAGTCAGAGTGAGGACGACCCAGGTTCACCGCGACCCAGATTTTGAAGCTGGGGCTGGCGAGGGTAGGGGACACCAGTTTTAAGACCTGATCACCCCAAGCTGAAATTTTCAGCCACCAGCTTGCAGACACTGATCAGCTGGCAGCCTGGCCGGTGCACGACCGCATTCACCGTTCACTGTCCGGGGGTCAAAACCCGGGGATCCTGGTCAAACCGTACGAGGTTCGGATTCTCTATCCCACTCCGAGCACCGAAAGAGCGTGAACAGGGGACAAAGGGTGCGGCAGCATTGGGGGGACAGGCCCGAACGGGTTCCCGGGGCCCGGGCCCACCCCCGGGAGCCCCTGCCCGGTTTTTAGTCTAAGAAGGGCATGATGACCTTCTAGGCCAACGTAAGGGTTGACACTGTGATGTAGTGCCTATGAAACCCAAAGATCAGAAAAAGCTTACCCCGCAGTCATTTGGAACCATATGGGGCCTGATGCAATAAACGAACCAAAACCCGGCATTCTACTCATTTTAAGCTTATTCATAAGGGGGTAATATAAAATGCGATTTTGCATAGTAAAAATTTCTCAAATTAAAAAGGAAAAGATAAAATCGTCTTAGAATTCCATTCGACATAGGGAAAAATTGGGGATGCAAAATTGAAAAAAAGAATTTTTTTTATACGGCGTCCCCAAAAAGCAAAGTATCGCTAAAAGAAGAAGGGGAAAAAAGATCTTGGGTGAGGGTACCCCAAACCCCGACCTAGGAAACAATGTTTGGGCCAGAAAAAGATAATAAGTATTAGGGTTCTTACCCGAAGTGTTAAAAAATAGAAGTGCGGAAGTTATTCTAAGCTTATTGGGTTAATCAGGCCTCACCTAACTTGCGGGGCTTTTTTCTCCATATTACGAAGGGTATCGCCTTGTTAGAACAGTGGAGAGAAGGGTACCAAATGATACAAGTGAGCTAATTTTTTTTTAAGGAGATTGAAGTTTTAAAATTTTCCCCACCGAGAGCCAGAGTAAGGGGGAATCTGATAGAAGTTTTTAAAAAGGTAAAGGGGTTTAATAAAAGGGGAGGTAGGAAAATTCTTAAAGGCTTTTAACCAGGGTGAACAAGAAGTAACGGATTCAAACTGGGAAAAACGTAGAATTAGAAAGGAAAAAGGGGAAAAAATGGTTCACAAAAAAAGGGGGGTGAAATTTTGGGGTGGGCTCAGTAGACAGGTAGTTAGTGCGGAGTCATTTTGGGGGCTTTAAAGAGGGGCTGGATAGGGTTTATGGATGGGGGTGAAAAGGTGGATGTAGGGAGGGTAGGCGACGGGAAATACCAATGTAGGCCTCCGGCCTCTTGTACTTCCTTATTTTCTTATGTTCTTATTTTCTCGGGTCTGGTGCCGAATACCAGAGGAGTTCGCTTCCCGTCTTCTTCAGTCCAGCCATGCTCACTGGGGCTTGGATTTTGGTTTCTTGGCTCTAAAAGGTCTAAAGATAGCAGCCTGGAAGTTGGCTCCGTGCGTGTAGGAAGGGGCAGTCTCTGCATGGTGGCAGCGGCGGACTTGGGCTTCCCCTTTTTGCACGAAAGCTGGTAGCAAGCTCTTGACATGTTTGCCCCCTGGGGGCGCTGCTTCTACTCTTTTTTTCCTCCTGCTCCCCAGCATACAGCAAGGTGAACTGCTCAATTTTATAAAAAGATCCATGCTAAAATTCCCAATTGGCCCAGCTCTTGAATGCCGGGTTTTAACGGGCCCTTTCTTGAGTAGCGTCAGTGCAATTAGCTTGACTTTCCCGGCTAGCACTTACGAGTCACATCCAGTAAACGCATGTGGGGCCAAATCAGGCTGTCGCAGACGCCCACCAAAATTCTCCCGATCTTGTCTACATCTGCGTATCGGGTGCGGTCTTGTTCCAAAATTCTGGTAGATGAGAAATCCATGGGCTGTGCTGGAAAGGGGCAATGATAAAAAACCTCATGCCCCTCGGGCAAATGACGTTTGCCTTTAGCCTCTCTCGCTGCATGTAGCGTTTGGAGAACAGGCGGGTACCCTCTTTGTGTCGACTAAAAACTCGGGTTCCCTCCCCCACTTGTCTTCTTTATTGAAACAGCTTTTTTCCAGGTGACATAGAGCGCCTTGTCCGGTAACTTCTCTCTGTCTTTGAGATTTCCCTCCTCTGTCAAAACCTATCAGGGGAGGTTTTTGTTTAAGATCCAGAAGGAATTCCCCCCGGGGGCACATATGCCCGCCGCTGGGTTCTTGTTTTGGGAGAGTTGTCGGCCCCCCGGGTTGACTCGTTCAGCTTGTTTGTTTGAGGTAGAGCGGTAACATCAAAGACAATATAAATTCTCTTTTTTTGCCCCCCTTCATAAAGGATTTTGGTAAGGCCAGCTCTGCACCGCCAAAAGTCTTGTTGTTTCCTTCAGCTTCGGACCAACCCATCCCGTCATGATGGTGCAATGGGGTGGGATCTCTTCTGCTGCGGAACTTCTTCTCCTTCTCGGGAAAGGGGCCCCTTGTTTTTTTTTCTTACCCCCATCAGTATTTCCCAATGCCCATGGCAGGGGGGCCGGGGGGGTAGGCAAGAACCCCTTAAGTTTACCTGCCGGCTTTCAGAAACCCCAAAGATCATTGGCTGAATAAGTTCCTGTCCGCCTGGAACAAATCTGCGAATTCTTGGACTTACTTTTGACATTGATGTTGGCGAAAAGTTTTCGGGCCCTTGCTTCTTCAATTGCCGGGGAATTTCTCCTCGGGTCCCGTTAGCCTTTCCTTGAATTTTGGTATGCCATTTCTCCTACGTATAGTCTAGCGGCCCCCTGCTGCTTCAGGAGGCGCTACAGTGCCATTTGGACGGCTGACTAGGTCTTCCCTCGTCGGGAGACAGGGGGTTGACCAAATTTTTTTTCCATCGGGTTGTCCGGGTCTTACATCCTGCCATCCTTCTTTTTCCTTTCAGTTTGAAGATCGGGATAGTCGTTTTGAGCTGCTCCCCCTTCATTTCTCGGTTTCGAGGTATCGGTTTTTGTTTCCTGCGTTAGAAATTACTTTGTGACGGCCCCGGGTTTTGAGACTAAAGCCTTTGTTCCCCCAGCTGTCTGCGTGTCCTTGTTCACCGTCTCTTCGATATTTTTTGGCCCCCCGGGGATGCGCCCAAACGGGTTCACGACCCCGTGCACGGAAAATTTTCCTGCCATGAACTCAGCGTGAACTTTTGGTTGTCGTGGGTACGGGTCATCTGAGCTAAGTAAAGGGCAAGAGCTAGCGTATTTTGACCCTTCGACGTGCACCATGAATCTGGCTCGGTCACGACAGGTGGACATCCAGCCCCCTTCTCGGATGCAGGGTAAGGCCAAGAGGATCTCCCCCATGTCTAGGGGGGGGTCACCCAGAATGCTGCGAGCCACTCCCGCGTCTGAAACCTCAAGGTTTTCCCAAAGAGATCCAAGAACGTTTTGGAAAGGGGTTTTTGGGGATCTGCTCCAACATTTTGAGAGATGTCCTTGGAAAAGTTAAAGGGACTGCCTCGCAAGACCCTCCAAGTACCAGTCTCGATGTTTTCGTTTCAGCCAGGGAAAAACCCCTTCCCCCACTAAGCGAAAAAGGGCTTCATAGCCCAGTTTGTGCAGTGTACTGTCGGTGTACTTCCTGCCATCCTGATCCCGCTATGACCCTTGTGCAATGACCCAGACTCAACACACGATCACGGAGCCCGGCATCTTGAAAACGTTTCCCCCGAGGTTCAAAAGAGGCAGATGGTATGAAAAGCACCCATCCTGATGATGAGTTGCTGAACTGGTCAGGGTGCTTCCAGGTGATCTCGACAGCCCTTTGCAATAATCCCTGGCAAGACGCAGAAAATCTTTTCAGGCCATGACTGCTGGATGCTGAGTGCTGCTTGAAAACCTTTGCTGTGGACACTGTGTGGCAGGGCATTGATTGGGGGAAGTACCCGACTTGCAGGGGTGACTGCCACCTCCCCTCGGGTCATGATTTGAAGCCGGTCCCGCTGCTCCTGTCTGGCATTCTCTTTCAGCATGCGGCCGCATCCAAACAAGATTTTTTTCCGGCAAGCTGGGGCTCCCCGTCGCAACAACTTCAGCGGTCTGCTATGGGGGGCCTGCCCGTTGCCCGGCGTTGCGTTGGGAGCATCACGTAGGGCTCAATGCTCCCTTCTTTTTTTGGCCCAGAGGGCCCGGGTTGGCAGGGACCAGGTCTGTCGGCTTTTCTGCACAGCAATGCCTTCACCCTGGCGACGTACCTTCGCCACTCAGGTCTTTTTAACGGTCGATGTTGTCCAACCAAGGTTGTGAAGACACCGGGAAAGTGCTCCTTTGGGGTGGGGGATAACCATCTGAGGGAGACAGCTTCTGCAAGCAAAGGGCGGTGTCGCTCCTCCATCTGCGAGTCACAATACAATGCCAAAAGGGGGTTAGGATGCTTATCAGTCAACATTTCCGTCAAAGACTTTTCACTGAAGGACAGGCAAAGTTTTTTGGGCGGGTTGGCTTTGCCCCTTCCTGGATACACAATGTCCGGCCAACTTGCAGGAGACGCAACCTTGGGGTTACACTGTCAAGCTTCATTAGTAGCCAACCCTGTGAGCAGGGGGCGAAGAAAACACAGACGATTCTTTGGGAAAGATATCGGTTTTTACACCTTATCTCGGTGGCCAGGATTGGTTTATATCTTTGGCTTTGGGCTTGATGTCACCCAAGTTGCTTGCAGCCTTTGTTTGGAGTTCCTGGGGGTCACCTGACAGGTCTTCAACTGTTTCTTTAGGATTTGGTTTTCCCCCGACAAGTTCCCCGCACAGTTAAACGTCTGGATGATGAGAAGTTTCCCTTAAATCTTTGGGTGATGTGAAGAAATCCCCCAAATCCTTTTCAATCCTTTGCCGTAGGGGCTTTTTGGGGGATCCTGCACTTGGTCCACACCAAAGCTCTTTAGGATGCCACAAATCTGAGGGAACACATTCACATCAACCCCTTTGGGGTACCAAAAGCTCCATTTTGATGTAATGAAAGAGCTCACTGTAGACTGACTAAAACCCCCTCATATATTCTTCATTTTTTTTTGTCATCGGCACTGAAGCACCCTTTTGCTGTAAGTTTCGCCCGTGTGTAGAAACTATAGGGGGACCTGTGGTAGTTTGTTCAGCGGCCACAATATTCTCTGTTACAATTCCAAGTATTCTGCGCCAGTTTTTTTTGTGGCGGATTCCTGATTTGCATCACTCTCAGTTCTCTGCCTTCACCAACACTTCCGATCTTCCCTTTGCTTGGGTACTTGTTTGTTTTCGGCAAAAAATGCACTCTGCTTCATATGTTTTGGGTGCTAGGCAATTTCCGACCACCCTTGCAGGGGGCTACCTCAGGACACCTGGTAGTTTCTCTTTTTGAGCAAAGGGTGCATCTATGCTTTCTTCATCGTCAAAATGCTGCGCCTTTTCGTGGGAATTGAGGCAGGTCTTCCTTCGGGGGTGTTTCAGCCCCTCCAATATGGGGGCATGACGCCGTTTTGAGCTGCCCGGGGGAGAGTTTTTAGGAGTGACTGATTGTGGTGAAAATTTGGTTTTTTTGTAATCGGAAACACTCTATTCGTGGGGCTTTGGAGCGGATCTACAAGGGTCCTCAGTGTCCGCCACCATTCAGCTCGTCCATCTCAACAGACAAAACTGGATTAGAAAAGAAAAAAAATTCAGTTCTTTCAAGTAAATACTTGGGAAATAACGAACGGGTTTAAACGTAAATGATATCAAAATATGGATTTCTTGAAATACAGTTTTTTTTTTTTTAGCTCTTGACGTCAATATATAACATTTGAAAAATAATAAGATACCATTTAAAAAATGAACATCACCCTACAATTCTCTCCATGGATTTTTTCGAGTAATTATTTTTAGAGTTAGGAACGAAATATGGGGGGAAAAAGCAATTTTTTTAAAATTTTTATGAAAACATGCCTTCAATTCCCGGGTTCATTTTTCGCAAAACTGCTATATAGCTAAAATGCATTGAGACAAACCTGTGCAGAAATTTTAATTTACTAAACCTTAGTAACTTTCCCTTTAGCCTACATCCCCCTTTTTATAAATAAAAACGGAAAAAATTAAAAATTACCTATGAAAGTGGGTTTTTCCAAAAATATACCGTAAAACTCCAACAGGAAAGGCTAACGTACATTTTTTTACTTCTATTGAGCAACAAACAAATGGACAAGTATAGTTTTGCCCCCTTGGTGGGGCTGATATTTGGGCCGGCCCCATGGAAATGGGGTTTTCGAAGCAAGCCCCCAGATGTCCCTTTGCGCATCTCACTTCCTCTGCCCTTTGAGCGTGAAGATCTATCATTTACCGTAAATTCCCGTTTTTTGGGGCATATCGAATTACCCTTAATAACAAATGAAAACAGTTCTTAAAAAAAATGTGTTTATTTTTTATTTGTGAGCATTTTGGGGAAAAATGGGGAAAACAATTAATATTGAAAACTCTACTTTAAAATCGCTTTTTATGAAAATACGGAAATTTAAGCAGAAAAGGGTTCAGGAAATATCTACTTGTATTAAAACATTCACTGAGTACCCATTTTGGGTGTATATGTCTCTCTTACGACGAACATTTTAACCAAAACAAGTGTGCTTTCAGCATCTCCAGAAACCATCCCGCTGGCAGGATCTGCTATCCCCACTTTCCCGTTGAACACACTGATAAAAAGGGAAAAGGGGTATGATGTAATAGGAGTATTGAACAGGATGGGGTGACAGCATTGAGTGGGACGAAGGAGGTTTGGGGGGAATAGCAAGGAAGGAAGGGAGGGAAAAAAAAGGAGGGGGTTGCAGGGAAAACTTATGAAAAGGAAGCAGGAAGAAATATTGAAAAATAAACCCCCAAACCCGTGATTAAAACCACTAGGGGTTTTAAAGGAGATATGTAACGGTAAAAATTAGGGAACAGAAAAAATCTGGGGGTGAAAGTATGTACATGGGAGTAAAGGGCGGGAAAAACAGGAAAACAAAAAAAGCTGTTTGGGCGATGTTAATCAAAGGAAAGGTCGGGAGGGACAATGGGGGATAATGGGCGACATGAATGGTCTATCGGCCTGAGGAGGAAAGAGGCAACAACGGGGAGATGTTTATTAGATTTTGCTGAAATGTCGGGCTGTAGAATAAAGAATTGGGAGTTAGAAAACCCAGCAACATGGAGAGACAGAAACAACGAGTCGGCGATAGATTACATACTTGTCAATGAGTTCTGTAGATAGACAAGGATGCAGGATTTGGAAAAATGAGGACGTAGATATATCAGATCATAGCATGATAGGGATCACGTGTGGAAAACACAGGGAAGAAAATAAAGCCAAGAAGGTAATATGGAAAGAAAAATGGGATGTGAAAAACGCTAACTGGATAGAGTATTGTCGAGGAATGGAGAATACCATGCCAGGAGATACAGAAGGGATTGGGAGCACTGTTAGTGAGTGGGAACAAGGGATCAAGAACGTCATTAGACAGGAAGCCAAGAAAGCGATAGGAACAAAGAAATTCAAAATAGGAAAAACGAGGCTCAAAGGTTGGTGGGATAAGGAGGTCGGACAGGCAATACGAGATAGGAAAAAAGAGAACAGGAAACAGAGAAGTTTGGCCAAATTAGCAAGACTTCAAGGGGGGAGGTATGAGGAAGAATGGAGGGAGGCTTGGGATAGATACCAAGAGGCTAAGAAAAGAGCCCAGTCCTTAATTAGAAAGAAGATAGGAATGTGGGAAGAAGAACAGGCACAGGTACTTTGTAATATGCCTAGAAGAGAAAGAGAAAAGGAAGGATGGAGAAGACTGAAGAGAAACCTAGGTGGGGCCAGTGGGCACCAAGAAGTTAGGCTGAAGATGGAAGACAGAGAGGTAACAAGAGAGGAAGAGATTATACCTATAGTGGAAGAATGCTGGAGGAAAGTCATATGGAAGGAGGAAGAAGTGGAAGAGGATGTAGGGAACTTGGTTATCTACAGTGAAGAAAGAGAAATGGAAAGAATAGTAATAGAGGAGCAGGATGTAGCCTCTGCTATAAAAGCAATTAAGATAGGGAAAGCAGGAGGAACGGATGGAATCATAGGGGAATTCATAAAGTATGGAGGAGAAGGGTTGAAACTAGCTCTAGTTAATCTGTTTAGAGAGATGTTGGAGAAAGGTGAGGTGCCCCAAGACTGGAAAAGGAGTAGGGTGACACTTATACATAAAGGAGGAGGGAAGCCAAAAGAGGAAATAGGAAATTACAGACCCATAGCAGTGATGAACGTACTGGCCAAGGTATTTGGGTGGGTGATAAACAACAAGCTAATGTCATGGCTGGAGGAAGATAAGGTGCTGGGAGAAGAGCAAAATGGGTTCAGAAAAAATAGAGGAGGTTTAGAAAACTTGTTGGTGATTAAAGGAAATCATAGAAAGGAGCCGGAGGGGAGATGAGGAACTGTACTAGTATTTATAGATATTGAGAAAGCATACGACTCGGTGATAGAGGAAAATTAATGAGACTATTGGCACACCTAGGAGTAGATGATAAGGTGGTGCAGGTAATTAGGGAGTTATATAAGGAAAATGAGGTAAAGTTCACACTAGGAGATATCAGCACAGGATGGATGAAGAGTAACATAGGAGTCCGGCAGGGATGTGTTATCTCTCCAACACTCTTCAACATCTACTTGGAGGAACTGATAGTGAGGATCAGAAAGTCAGAGAAGGGAGTCAGAGTAGGGAATAGAAAACTAGGATGTTTAGCCTATGCAGACGATGTAGTTCTCATGGCAGAGAGGAAGGAAGACATGGAGGAGTTGCTGGGAATAGTCAACAGTTATGAAAGGGAATGGAACATTAGGTTCAGTGTCAGGAAGTGTAAGGTGATGGAGTTCAACAGCAGAGAGGAAGGTCAATGGGTTCTAGGGAACAACATTCTAGAGGTGATTGATAGGTATACATACTTAGGACTGGAAGTAAGTAAGGAAGGAGTTGGAGGAGAAAGACAAAGGAAAACTAATGAGGGAAAGGCTAGGAGGATGACAGGCATGATCATTAACGGACGAAGTAGGACAATTAACAAATATGAAGTAGGTAGGAGTCTTTGGAAAGGAGCCATATTGCTTGTATGGGTCTGAGATAACATATTATCGGGAGGGAGATATTACTAAGCTAGAGAGGACACAGAACATTATGGGTAGATGGGGATTGGGAGCCCCAACCAGCACAGCTGTGGAGGCCATTCGAGGAGATATAGGGTGGAGCACCTTCAGGGAAAGGATTTTAAAAGGGAAACTTAATATGCTGAAGAAAATAGAGGGACTTAGTGAGGATAGATGGGTGAAGCAGATTCTGAAGGAGGTTGGGACAAGCTCAACATGGATAAAGGAATTAGAGAGGTGGAAAAGAAGGGAAAACTTAGTAGAAACCTGGGACAGGATAAGAACCAAGGAGGTGAAGATAAGAATAGAAGACAATGGACTAGCGAGGTGGAGAGCAGGTATGGAGGGTAAATCCACGTTAAAGTGGTACCGCAAGAAAGAAAAGCCTGAGGCACTTCACTGGCATGTAGGTGATTGGGGAAGCAGGCTGCTGGTGAAGGCAAGAACAGGAACGCTAGAGGTGAAGGCGAGGAGTAGAGATGGACAAGACCAGGCCTGTAGCTTTTGTAGAGGAGCAGTAAGAGAAACTACAGAACACCTAATAATAGAATGTGGTACGTATGAGCAGGAGAGGAGGAGGCTGGTACAATCCATAGTAGGAGTGATAGGGGAAGGAGAATGGGAGAGAAGGATGCACGAGGTGGATGGGGGAATCCTTACTGTGCTAGGACTGTATGGCAGTAAGGAAGAGAGAAAGCAAATTGTAGAGATAACTAAGGTGTTTTTGAAGAAGGCTTGGGAGGAAAGATTGCGTGGGAATGTAGAAGATGTCTAGGAGGGTAGGTGATAGGAGGGACTTATATCTATGTATATACTGCCCTGTTGTGCCCTTCTCTCCCCACAGGTGGCAGAGAAAGAAAGGCACGCAGAGAGGCAAGAAGGAAGATGTATGTTAAGTTCGACCTCGAGCTTGACAGAGGACCTAAAAAGCGATAATAAGCAAAAAAGGTCACAAGAAGAAGAAGAAGAAGAAGAAGACACAGGGATGGACAGCTCAGCGCCGCCGCTCCCTTACCTCACGGCCCATATCTCTGATACTCCTAACTTCTCAATACCATAGGCTGTCATCCTATAACTATCATCATCCGCTTATCTCATCACACTCTCTATCCTCTACTGGAATATTCGTGGCATCCGCTCCCACATACCGTTTCCCACATAAAGGAGAGAGTCCTTATTTCACCTGCTTTGTGAAATTCCCCCTATTTGTGTATAGTCCCCCTGCTTTGACTGTGACTTTGTGTTTAGGCGGATCGAGTGGCGCGTGTAGTTACGTGACAGACGTGCANGAGAGGTGGAAAGAGGGAAAACTTAGTAGAAACCTGGGACAGGATAAGAACCAAGGAGGTGAAGATAAGAATAGAAGACAATGGACTAGCGAAGTGGAGAGCAGGTATGGAGGGTAAATCCACGTTAAAGTGGTACCGCAAGAAAGAAAAGCCTGAGGCACTTCACTGGCATGTAGGTGATTGGGGAAGCAGGCTGCTGGTGAAGGCAAGAACAGGAACGCTAGAGGTGAAGGCGAGGAGTAGAGATGGACAAGACCAGGCCTGTAGCTTTTGTAGAGGAGCAGTAAGAGAAACTACAGAACACCTAATAATAGAGTGTGGTAGGTATGAGCAGGAGAGGAGGAGGCTGGTACAATCCATAGTAGGAGTGATAGGGGAAGGAGAATGGGAGAGAAGGATGCACGAGGTGGATGGGGGAATCCTTACTGTGCTAGGACTGTATGGCAGTAAGGAAGAGAGAAAGCAAATTGTAGAGATAACTAAGGTATTTTTGAAGAAGGCTTGGGAGGAAAGATTGCGTGGGAATGTAGAAGATGTCTAGGAGGGTAGGTGATAGGAGGGACTTATATCTATGTATATACTGCCCTGTTGTGCCCTTCTCTCCCAACAGGTGGCAGAGAAAGAAAGGCACGCAGAGAGGCAAGAAGGAAGATGTATGTTAAGTTCGACCTCGAGCTTGACAGAGGACCTACTAAGCGATAATAAGCAAAAAAGGTCACAAGAAGAAGAAGAAGAAGAAGGGTGTGGAAGGAAGTTAGGTATAATTCTAGTGTTTGCCCATACTCCCCCTTTGACCCCAAACTAGCATGGGGACCTGGGGCAATGCGGGATATTTGGCTGGGGTACAAAATATGCGTCGCAACCACATAGTTTTTGAGTTAGGTGTGTTGTAAAAATTCCCTAGATCTAGGGAACATTCTTTGGATTTCTTCTGAGTCCAGAGACGTGTGAACCTGACGATCCTCACAGAATGATGACCGAAGTGTCGAGAACCCCCCAACCCCCCGCTAGGAGGTTAGGCTAGATTTGTTTAGGTCAGGTTAGATTTGGCTTGGTTAGGATAGGTTATATTTGGGTAGGTAAGGTTAAATTTGGTTAGGTTTGGTTTGATTTGGTTAGGTTAGGTTAGCTTATCGGTGGGTTAAGCCCCCCGCTAGGTTAGGTTAATTTGGTTAAGCAAATTACCCTAGAACTAGGGTATAAATAAACTCCAAAATTACGTGTTTCCGACGCATTATTTGCTCCCCACCCAAAACCCCCGCATTCCCCCAGGTCCCCGAGCTTGTTTGGGGGAAGGGGGAGAGTATGGGCAAACACTAGAATTTTACCGGAAATTGTCCGAATTGACTTTTTGTGACTAAATTTTTTTCTTTTTGTTATTTTTTTTATTGCTATTATTTTACGCTAGGACCAGAAGGGGTGGAGTCAGTTCGTACACAAGTTGTTTCGGTCAATTTCTACGGTAGCGTTTGCCCCAAAACCCCTTCCCTTTTCCCCAAAAAAAACAACACCCCCAAACCCCACACCCCCACACACACACCACACAAAAATCACACACAGAACAAAACACACACACAAAACCCCAAAACACAACACACACCACACCACAAACGAAAAACACACACACACACACACACACCCCAAAATACAGACACACACACCCCTATACAACACACAAACAATAAAACAAAAAACACGGTACTCCGTTGTAATAGGGAAGCACGCTCGGTTCACAACCGAAATTTCCCGGGTTTCGACCCCCGGGCGGAGGGGAAACATAGGGGTTTTTTTCCTTACAAACTCGAGCCCCGGTCCACCCAGCGGGAAATGGGTAGGGGGTTTTAGCCGGGGTTTGTGACCCGCCCCCCGGGGGTTTTGGGTTTCCCCCCAAACACTAAGTATTTTCCTAGTTTTATCGCAAGGGGTTATTACCACGATTTTAAAATACTACCGTCGCAATTGGGGCCATCAACCCACCGGTCCAAAAAAAAACCCCCAAATTGAGCAAAAACACCGGATCAAAGGGGCGAATGGGGCCAAAAGGGGTTTTTTAAAAAGCGTCAAAAAAGAGGTTTTTATACATGACTTTTAGGCTTTATTTGTATTTTATTTTGATCTTACCCCCGGGTTTATCAAAAATCGATTTTTAAGAAAAACTTGTAACAGGGGGAAATTTTATTTTGAACAGCGATCTCTCAGAGGGCAACTTGATTAAAACCTCAAAATTTTTTTTCCCCTAAAATTTGGGTTCAAAAAACCATTCGCCAGGTGTCAGAAATGACGAAGCTGTATTGAAGTTTGGGCCTGGAACTCTGACAATAAGAAAAAGCATAGTTGTGTAAAGAGTAAATTTTGGGTAGCAATTTTAAACCTTTTTTGGGCAACTGGTGTTTGAGAAAATTCTTTTTTCCCGGTTCCCTTAAATGTTTTTTTGGAACCGGGATTTCAAAAATTTCCAAAAATTTTGGAATGAATAAACTTGTTGAAACCGGGCTCAAGATCACCCGAGGTGTAAAGAGGGGGGTAGCAATTCCCAACTTTTTGAAAAACCAGGCCTCAAGCACCCCGAGGTGTCAAGAGGGGGGGATAAAATTTCCCAAAGGGTTTAACCAGGCCTAAAGTCACACCGAGGTGTCAAGAGTGGGGATACAATTCCCAAACTTTTTTAAACCAAGGATCAAGTTTACCCCGAGGTGTCAAAAAGTGGGGGAAAGAAATTACCAACTGTTGAAACCCAAGGTTTCAAGATCCACAGAGGGGGCAAGAGAAAGGGATAGCAATTACCAACTTTTGTAACCAGGCCTAAATCACACAGGGGTGTCAAGAGGGGGGGAAAAAATTTTTCCAATTCCCCAAAACTGGGGGAAAATTTCCTAGGGTGAGCAGGTCTCTATTTTCCGCGGGCCCCACAATAAAAAATTAGGGCTTTAACCCCCACAAAACTGTCGCCCAGTCCCTTAAAAAATGCTTTAATTCATTTTATAGCTCTGATTTTTAAAATTTCCTTTTACTGCTCCGACCCCGGCCCGATCCGGTCCGTCCGGTTTTTTTTATGTACCCTATACCACGAGGTTTTTCCTAGTCATGGAGAAGGGGGGGAGTTTAAAATTATGGGCGGGCCCTTAGCAAGATTAAAAAACCCAGGGGAACTGCACATGGCAGAGGAAAGTTTTTAAATAAATAGTCTTTTTCCCCCGCACTATTACTATCCCAAGGAGGCTGAATTACATATAAAACAATATAACCTGTATTTATTTGGGGGTCCCCACTTTTTTGATCGAAAATATTTTAAACATAATGTTAAACCGTGGGTGGCAACCCTTGAAATAAAACGCCCCCGCTCAAGCAGGGGCACAAATGATATTAAAATTGTACGGGGTTTTTGTGAGAAGGTTTACTTTCTTCTATCCCCAAAAACGCTTCTAAAACTTTGTTTTTCCCTTATTATTTTTTTAAATTAATACTATCGCCTAGCCCTTACATATACATACGCCAAACCCCTTTTCATAACAAAATCGCACCCCCTTACTTATACATATCCCCTACCCCTTAAAATAGACATTTCGCCTCCCCCTTAAACATAGAATATCCCCCTACCCCTTTTACATAGACTATCGCCTACCCTTTACTATACATATCGCCTAGCCTTTACTTTAACTTTTTCGCCTACCCCTTAAAATAGACATATCCCCTCCCCCTTTAAAACCCAATATACATATCGCCTAAGCCCTTACAAGACATATGCCTAGCCCTTACATATCCCAAAATCCCTAGCCCTTACATAGACATATGCCTAACCCCTTTACATAGACATTCCCCTCCCCCCCTTACATATACATATCCCCTACCCCTTTACTTTAGAAAATATCGCCTCCCCCTTACATTTTACATACCCGCCTAGCCCTTCCCTTTAGACATAATCCCAAAAATCCCTTACTTTGGACATTTTCCCCTACCCTTCCCTATACATTTTCGCCTGGGCCCTTACTTTAGACATTCCCCCAAAGCCCTTACATATACATACGCCTCCCCCCTTACATGGGCCCATTCGCCTCCCCCTTACATGACATATCCCTACCCTTTACATAGGACAATGGGCCTAGCCCTTACTTTGACATATCGCCTACCCCTTCCCTTAGACATTCGCCTAGCCTTACATAGCATATCGCCAAACCCTTACATAGAATGTTTTTGGGTTTTGTTGCTTAAAAACCGCTGGTTTTGTAACACTTCAATTGAAAACACGGCCCCCAGCTGTTTTATTTTAAATACATTCCCGGCCCCCAGCGTAGGGTTTTTAGAATCAGAAACACTTTGGTTTTAATAATTTCTAGGCTTTTTGCCCATACTCTCCCCCTTTTTCCCCAACCCTTGGGGACCTGGGGGAAGGCGGGGTTCCGGGTGGGGGCAAATGATGCTTCGGACACTTGCGGAAAATTTAAAAATTTAAAAAAAAAAAAATTTAGGAGTTATGCGGGAGACCCCAAAATTTTTTGGGCTGGGGAAAATTTACCCAACGGGTTTTAAACCCTTTAAATTTTTTCCAAGCGGGGGGCTCTGCCCCCCCGACCCCCGGAAAATTAAATTTAAACCCAAAAGCAAATTAAATCTAACTTCCCAGCTTGGGCTCTCCCCCTTTTAGCCCCCCCGAAAATCTAACCTACCCCCCCTAGCGATAACCCCCGAAAATCAACCCAAAACCTTCAAAGGGGGGGGGGACTCCTCCCCCCCACCCGGGCCCCCGGTAACCTAATAAAATTTTAAACCCTACCTCTTAGGGGGAGGGGTGGGGGGGGTTCCGACATGATCACATTCTGTTTGTGAGGACTTGGGGTTTCCCCAAGTCCCCGGGGCTTTAAAAAAATCCAATAAATTTTTACTAGATCTAGGGAATTTTACCCCCATCCCAAAACTAAAAAACTATGGGGTTTGCAATATATTTTTTTAACCCGATGGTAAAAATGGAACGGGCCCTCCGCGGTTTTTTTCCCTTAGGAAAAGGGCCCTAGTTTTTTAACCTAACTGCCCCTTAAACCAAAACCTCCAAAAGGGGGGGGGCCCCCGGGATGGGGAGGGTGTTTTTTTTGTATGTGTTATTAGACAACTTTTTCTTTTCCCTTTGAGGTTATAAAAGGGTTTTAAATTTTCCCCCGGGAAGGGAATTGATACTGAAGTTTTTACTGAAGAAAAAATACAGAAAACTCAATTTTTAAAAACGGCGGTAGGGGGGATCGGCATTTTCTCTTTCCCTTAATCTCCTACCCAAAATTTCCCCGGGCCCTTTCCCCCAAAGCTTTTTTTGGGGGGAAGAGAGGGAAGTGTGGAAAAGCACTAGAATAATACCGAAAAATCGCCGGGGGGGAAAAATTTTTTCCCAAAAACATTTTCACTTGAAATTAAGGGAAAAGAGGAAAAAAAGGGTTTTTTTAAAATTTGGGGGCCACCACTTTTTTCGAAGACATTTTTTTCTATTTAGTTTTGATGTTTTTTGAAAAAATTTGCCCCGTTTTTGGGGGAAATTTAAATTTTATTTTCTTATACCGCCCCACCCTTTCCCCCCCCTTTTTTGTAATTTATGTCAGTATTGTTTAGGTTGGGGTTTTCCCCGGGTCAGGTTAGGTATACAAAAGGGACGGGAAAAAGGGTTTATTAGAAATATGCGTGGGTACATTTTTGGGTGCAGAACAAAGAAAAAACGTCGGAAAAAATTTTTTTTGGGGTTTTAAAGAGTGAAAAAACCCTATTCTGGGTAATATCCCTAGATCTGGGTTAATTCCCAAAAATCTAGTTTTCCCCCCCCCCTTTGGACTGGGGAAATTTTTTTTTAGACCCAAATTTTAAACCCAACCTCTAGCGGATTTCCCCTTTAACCCCTAACCTAGCGAGGCTCCCCTCCCTCGCCCCCCAGTAACAAACCAAACCTCCTAACCTTATAAAAATTTAACCAAACCTCCTAGCGGGTTTTAACCAACCTAAACCTAACCTAGCGGGGGGTCCGGCTCCCCAACCCCCGAAAATCTACCTTCCCTCCTAACCTTATCAAAAAAAAACCCTAACCTACAGGGGGGGGGCTCCTCCCCCCTAAAACCCCCTTGGAAACCTGACAAAATTCTCCCTTACCTCCTAGCGAGGGGGGGTGGGTTTTCCCGGGACACTCCGGTTTATCTTTAGGTTTTGTGGGATGAAAGGTTTTTCCCACTTTCCTTGGACTTGGAAGAAATCCCAACCCATTTCCCCTAGTCTGGGGAACTTTAAACCCTCCCAAAAAAAACGGTTTTGCAACGCCTATTTTGTACACAGTCAAATAAATATCCTGCTTTCCCCCCAGGTCCCCTTTAACCCTTGTTTTGGGGAAGGAGGGGGGAATTTGGGGAAAAAAACACTAAATAATCTGATTTTTAAATTTTTCGGTCCTAAAAGCCCTAAAAAAAAAATTAATACTGACATCGTAATGTAGGATTTCTCCCCGAGGGGGGAACGGGGAAAATCCGGTAGACAAAGAAACAATCCCCCCAAAAAAACCCTTTCCCCAAAGGGCTAAAGATTCGTTTTTTAGGACCCTCCCCTTTTCAGAAATCCATAGTTTTTGATGTGTTTTAAAAGGGAATCTGCCCTTTTTTTTTTCCCTTGGTAATCATTTTTTTTTTATTTTTTTCCCCCCCATGACAGAAGCAAGACATTTTTTGTTTTAAAGGGTTTGTTTAAAAAGGTCTTTCACAATAAGGTATGGTAATAGTCAAAATAAGTGCCTTCCTGGAACCTGAGGTTTTTAAGGTTGGTTAGGTTGGTTTTTAAAAAAGGAAAGGGGGTCCTTTTTGGGGGCTGGCCTTTCCCCCTGTTAAAATTTGGTTTAGTTTCGTTTTTTTCAATCAATTTTTTCTGGTTTTTTTATGTATTTTGGAAACAATCTGAAATGTGTTTTTTAGATTGGTTTTCTTTTCCGAACTTAACTGAATCTCCCCCACTAGTTTAATAACCTAAAAATGGGCATTAGTTACCCAAACCAACCTAACCGATCAAAAGGTTTTTGCCGAATTTAAAAAATGAATGCAGAAACCCCTGAAAAGCTTATTTAAAAGTTTTTTCCGATTTCATAATATCAAAACCAAGAATAGAACTAAAACGCAGAAAATTTGAAATCCCGCCGATGTGAAAAATTTTTTAAAAAATATATATTAAAATAAGATATTTTTAAAAGGGAAAAACGGTGTACAATGAGATTTTGAAAATCAAACAAACCCAAAACCCCACCATTGACTCCCCAACCCAACCCGGCCAACCCAAACCCCACCTATTGATCCTAATTTTAACCTGGCCTAAAACCCAACCCCCCCTTTTGACTCACTAACCTAACCTATCTCAACGTTTTTAACCCCCAAATAAAAGCCCCCCCCTCATTAAAAAGTTTCCCCCGGCAAGGGAAGTCGAGGCGATGCAGGTCACAAGAGGAAGAAGAGTGAGGCTGATTTTAAACACTTGTCTCTGTCCCCTCAACAAAAACTATCTCAAAAAAAAATTATTTGCGACGAAAGCTCAAAAGAGAGAAGCTTCCCAGAATCCAAAAAGTTAAACAGAAAAACCCAAAATCCCATTTTTGGGACGAATTTCGGTCCTATTGTAAAATAATACCACCTTTGATTCTAACTATTTGGGAGCTACAACCCATTCCCCGGGGACTTGCAATTACATATCATTAAACTAAAAACACATGAGCCTGAATTTCCCAAACACATAATCACAATCACGATTTAAAAAGGTAAGAAAAGTCAGGGAGGTGGCTAGTTTTTTTCCCGGGTGCCGAGCTATATTTCTGAAAAGAAAGCTTCAACCCACTTTTGAAAACGCAAAAAAACACGTTTAAACTAATTTATTCACACTATTTTTATTGAGCAGTAAAAGTGGAGGGGTTTTAACTGAGTACGTGTTTACCCGGGGGGGAAAAAACTTCCCCGGGTGTCGCCAGCTTGGCTTTTAATTTTTGGGCCACGGGTATCCCCCCCGTTTTTCTTTCGCAACGATAAAACCCTTCCCTAAAGAAAAGCTCAAAAACTTCATTTAAAGTTTGATTAAAAATTTTGAAGGTTTATTTATTTTCAAATAGCCCTTTTGAACCCAAAAATTAGTATCGTTTTTAAAACTTTTTTTTTTTTATTTTTAAGGCATCCATCGCCCTGGGCCGGTTTAACCCCTCATCAGCATTTGTAAACGTTCCAATAATGTAAAGCAATTACTACGGAAATGGGAATACCCGCCTTACCATCATCAAATTTTCATGGAAATGAATAGGAATTCAGGCAATGCCCCAACCCCCACCCAAGCCCGCCCCTCGTAAATACCGCGGGGGCATACCCGGGCCCCTGACAATTACTGAAGGGTGCTCCGTAAATTTCAGTCGCCTCGCCATGCAGGTGTTTACCAAACCAGGTCTTTCCCCGGTCACATTCCACGTCTTTTTTGTACCTTTTTGGGATTGCATTTGTCTTTGTTTTGGCTTGGGGTGTTTTTTGCTTTTTTCCCCAACCCCCAAAGGGATAAAGTAACCTGAGCTCCAGCTCTGTTCGGTGCGTCTGATAAGGGTTTTGAAAAGGTTTTAGTAAAAAGCGGGCCCAAAAAGTTGTCACCCCTTTAATTTAAAATTGGGTAAACTTTACTTTTCGACGCTAAATAAAAAAATAAAAAAAGATGAATAACAATTTAAAAAAAATTTGTGAAAAAAAGGATGCACTTAATACGGTTTAACCCCACACATGCAACATCTTTTTAAAAAAACAAAACACAAACCCAAAAAACATTTTCCCGGGAAAAAACCCCATTGGGGCAAACATTCCCCTAAAAAACAGGGAAAACCCAACCCCGAAAACCCGCAGCCCTTGAACCCCAAAAACCCGAACCAAAAAACATTCCCTTTTAAAAAAAAACCAAAATTTAAAAAATGAACACCCAAAAAAACACCAGTGCAAAAGGTTCTTCCCCACAAACATCCCGCCTCGTTCCCACACATCAATTTCCCAGGTGAGGCCCAAAGGGCGCGGGGGGGTTTTTGTGTGTTTAAACCTTTTTATTTGCCCAGGGATGAGGGGGCCCCCAAATGTTAAAAGGGCCCGGGCCCTTTGTGGTCCCCTGTGGCCGGGTGAATGTTGAATGACCACACCCGCGGCCCCCTTTCTGTCATTAACCCGCTCTTTGTCTTACCTTTAACCCCCTTTGGGGCCCCGACCGTTTTTCCATTTTTGATTTGGGTACCTTAAGGGGCCTTTTTAAAGAATATAAAAATATTTTTTTAGATATGACCTTTTTATTTTTTCCACTATCTAATTTGGGGATATTAAGTTTTCTTTTCGTAATTTTATGGGTAAAAACGGACGATTTTTATATAAACCAAATTTAAAAATCTGGGCGGGAATGGTTTTTAAAAGACTGATACCTTTTAAAATTTTTGCGTAAAAAAGAAGATAAAAAGTAAGTTAAATCATTTTCCAAATTTAAAAACCCGCGTAAAATCCCGAGAAAACTTACAATAATATCACGAAAAAAAACACATTCCAAAGGGGAAAACAGCTTTTAAAAGTTTGGTTTTTCAGTTGCCCAAACAAAAAATCAAAAAACAAACACCAACAAAAAACGTACCCAAAAAAGCCCGTGGACAAAACCGGAAGCCCCAGGGTAACACCTTTGAAAGTAGCTTGTGTGTTGTGTTGTGTAAGGGGTGTGTTGTGGGTTGGGGGTTTTTAGTGTGTGTGTGTTTCATGCATCACTTGGGCCTTGCCGCCCTCCTTGTCCTTTTATAAAACCCCGCAATGAAAGGGACAAGCACGATGATAAATTTTTAATTTAAGGGCGATCCTCACTACGTGACCTGCCCCCCCCGGAAAATCCCCCCCCCCGGGGGGAAAAAAACCCCCCACCCCCACCACCCCCCCCCCCCCCCCCCACCCCCCCCCCCCCCCGTTTTGAAAATTCTTCCCGGGTTTTAGTTCTTCCGGGGCCTCGCGCCCCCCTTGGCCTCCGGGGTTGTTACCCCCCGCGCCCCCAACCCCCCGGGGGGGGGGAGGTGGCAGGAACAAAAGTCGGGGGAGGAAAACCGAAGGAAAGGGGAGAAACCCCTTTTCACCTGAGGTTTTTTGGCCCTTTTAATTACGGGGGTAAATTAATTCCCCCACAAACCCCCAACCCAAACCAATACCCCCCAATCAATGTATATAATTGCTGTGGTTTTGTGTTTGTGGTATAAGTTTAATAAATACCTCGTGTAGGTCTCACGGCCTCTTGTAGGTTCCTTAAATTTTTTTTTTTTTCCCCTCTCTCTCTCCTTCTCTCTCATCTCTCTCTCTTCTTTTCTCTCTCTCCCCTCTCTCTCTCTCTCCTCTCTCTCCCCTTCTCTCATCTTCCTCTCCCCCTCTCTCTCCTCTTCTCTCTCCCTCTTTTCTCCTTTTTCCTCTCTCATCTCCTCTCTTTCTTCTCTCTCTTTTCTCCTCATCTCCCCTCTCTCCCCCATCCAGACTCCCTTTTCCCCTTGCCATAAAAAGGCAGTTTTTCCCCCCACCCCGACGCCTCCCTACATGACGGGGTTTGATCCCCGGTGACCGGGGTGACGCAACACCCCCCAAATAAGAGTCCCAACAAAAAATTTTTTCCCCAAAATTCGCATGATTTGGGTGAAATAATGTTACATTTAACATGAGACTCTGCTAATTAAAAATCCCTGCTAAGAACTGGCCAAAATTTAATGAACGCCTACAGGAAATTTTTTTTATGATTAAGGGAATATTTAAAACCCAAAAATATATATTTAGTTTATTTATAAAAAAATTTTTTCTAGTTCAAAAGGTTTCAAGTGTTTTGGGTTTTTTTTTTTGGGGTTTTTTTGTTGGTTTTGGGGGGGGGGTTTTTTTTTTTTTTAATTGTTTGGGTTTGTTTTGAATGAGTTTTTATACGGGTGGTTTAATTTTTTTGGTTTTTCCACATGTTTTTGCGTGTGTGTGTGGGGTGTGTGTGGGTGTGTGTGCGTTATTGCGTGTTTGTGTGTGTGTGTATGTGTGTGGTGTGTTGATTTGTTTTCGCGTTGCCCAAATTTTTAAGCGAGGGGTTACTTCTTTTTGGAGCGATACTTTTATTTAAATCAATATTGGATTATATTTTCTTCCCTCAGCCCGATGACTAAAAAAGGGGAAAGAGAAAAGAGAAGGGGAGAAAAGAGAGAGGGGGAGAGAAGAGAAAAAAAAAGGAAAAAAAGAGAAGGGGAGATGGGGGGGAAAGGGGGAAAAGAGAGAAAAAAGAGAGGGGGAGAGAAGGGGAAAAGAGATAGCGACGGTGACAGAAACCAGGATCCATTATACACAAAGCAACAAAACACACAAAACCCTACATAGGGATACATACAGAACCCAAAAAACACAAAAGTAAAAACCCAAGGGGGAAAAATAAAGAGTCACTGAAAAAAAAAGGGGCCAAAGAAAAAATTTGCCGTCTCCCGGGTGGGGATGGGGAAAAAAGAAAAAAAGGCTCACTTTAATGTACTTTAGAGGAGGGGGAGGAGGAAAAAGGGGGAAAAAGAAAGAGGGGGAAGATAAAGTAGGTAGGGGGAGGGAAGAGGGTTACTGGGGTCGGATGCATTTAAACGTGGATTTTGAATACTATTGGGGCATTAGGGATCCCAAGTTCATTTCCTGATTTCCCTTAATTTTTTTAATTTTTCCCAGGGAGACTGGGGTGGTGTGTGTTTGTGTGGGGTGTTGTGGGTGGTGTTTGGGGGGTTGTGGGGTGGGGGTTTGTGTGTGTGTGGTGTGTGTGTGGGGTGGGGGGTGTTTGGGGGGGTGTGGGGTTTTGTGGGGTGTGTTGTGTGTGGGGGTATGTGTGTGTGTGTGGGTGGGTGTTTTTACAAGAAAAATGTCCCCATTTTTTTTCTTTCCCCTTTTGAAAACAAGGGAGAAAAAAGAACCGAAACCTATTTTTTTTCCCTTTAAAGATCGCGGTGGGTTTTTTCATTTTCTTTCCTTTCCCCCTTTCTTTTTCCCCCCCCCCCCCTCCCTTCCCTCCCCCCCCCTCCCTCCCATCATTGGGGTCTGTTCATCTTCTTTTCTCTCCAAATCTTCAATCATTTCCCCCCTGTCCAATTTTTTTTTTTTTTTTCTCTCTCTCTCTCTCCCCTTTTCTCTCTTCTCTTTCCCCTCTCTCTTCCCCTCCTTTTCCCCCTTCCCCTCTCCTCTCTCTCTCCCCTCTCCTTTTAAAACCCTTCTTCTTTCCCCCCTTTTCCCCCTTGGCTTTCCCCATCTTTTTTTTCCCTTTTAAAAAAAAAAAAAAAAAAAAAAATGGTAAAAGGAAGGGGAAAAGAGAGAGAGAGAGAGAGAGAGAGAGAGAGAGAGAGAGAGAGAGAGAGAGAGAGAGAGAGAGAGAGAGAGAGAGAGAGCAGACATGTAAATGCATGGCGGTAAACAGTGTAATGAGTGTTGATAGAATTTCATGAGTTATTTCGTAAGTCAACATTTGATTCTCTTTCGTTTCAGCTTCTCGACGACTTTTCATTTACTTAATGTAGTTCGCAAGGAAGGAAAATGTAATGATGAGTGATATGCAAAGGTTAATTCTTCTATAAACACTGCTAATATTTAACTTCCCATTTATTTTTGCACAAGAATTTCATGCGTGAAGGAAATTATGGCAAATAAAAATAATAGTTTTTTTCTAACGTTGACTTCGTATATTAATTTTTTTATGTACAAATATATTCATCATTTATGTATTTTTTTTATCGTTTTACTTTTATTCCCGGTTTTTTCTGCTCATTTGCATTGTTTAGATAAATGTTGATATTAAGACCTAGTTAAACATGAGTTAGTGAGATTCTGTACCACATTCATTATAAATTCAAAAGACATTAGCATAACATTACCTCTTGCTTCGTACAGACAAAATAATGAGGTCTGCTTGCAGTAATTGAATAACATTACGTTAGAGAGAGAGAGAGAGAGAGAGAGAGAGAGAGAGAGAGAGAGAGAGAGAGAGAGAGAGAGAGAGAGAGAGAGAGAGAGAGAGAGAGAGAGAGAGAGAGACTTCTTCCCATTCTAACCCACATTTTTTACGATGATGAAGTTCAGGGCAGCGAAGCAAAAAAAAAAAAAAATTACCCACCACAATTCCCACCTCTTCTCTTCTCTCCCCTCACGCCCACACACCATCACGCCCAGACACCGTCACGCCCACACACCGTCACGCCCACACACCATCACGCCCACACACCATCACGCCCACACACCGTCACGCCCACACACCGTCACGCCCACACACCATCACGCCCACACACCATCACGTCCACACACCATCACGCCCACACACCATCACGCCCAGACACCGTCACGCCCACACACCGTCACGCCCACACACCATCACGCCCACACACCATCACGCCCACACACCGTCACGCCCACACACCATCACGCCCACACGCCATCATGCCCACACACCATCACGCCCACACACCATCACGCCCACACACTATCACGCCCACACTCCATCACGCCCACACACCATCACGCCCACACAGCCCATAGTATCTGGTCCCTCGCCAACACTACATGCCATTGCAATCGCCCATAGTGTCACAGACGTATCATATGTTGCATTTCTCTAATAACGACTCCTTATTTCCATACACCCAATAGGAGATACAAAACTGAAGAACTATGATCCTGTTTTAATAATGAGAGATGTCAAAGGGATAGGATTTCGATGATGATTTACTGGAGATAAAGTCTGTGAGCTGCTAAATCTCGTGTCCTGATAATTTGTTTGTTTGTTTTTTGTTGTTGTTATCATTGTTATTATTGTTAATCTCTCTATTCACCCTCCTCGTTCGCTTGATCCAGATTATAAATGCATAGGAAAATATGTAAAAAAATTACTGAACACATATACAGTATAACTTCACCCGTACACACACACACACACCCCCACACACACACACACACACACACAACAACACACACACACACATACACATACACACACACACACACACACATACACATACACACACACACACACATACACACACACACACACACACACACACACACACACACACAACACACACCCACACCCACACACACACACACACACACACACACACACACACACACACACATTTATATATCCTGACAAGGTGCAGTGTACCGTTGGCAACAAATGGTGGGCTAGACATTACACTCTGATATTTATTTTTTGGCAACTCACATTTTGGTTTTTATGGCAGATTTTGAGAAAATTCCCTTATTTATGGGTAAAAGGGAGTGACCTATAGCGGCGCCTCATCCCTCGCTGCACTAAACTTGTAACGTATGAGACGGTGGTGGCGGTGGCGGGAATAAAACCATATTTACTGTAGCTGTTAAATGGCTGGAAGTGCCCTTGGAGGAGGTGGAGGAGGAGGATTACATAGGATTACATAGGAATAACAGACACCAGGAGACCTATTGGTCCATGACGAGGGTATCTGCTGAACTACATACTACTAACTATCAACTACTTGTAAGAAAACAGTTGGAAAAGGATACCATGTCCTTAAAAGAAGATAGGAACACGGAAGTTTCATAGTGCAGAAAAATAGGGTATGAAATATACTAACTACAACTACCACTACCACTACAACTAATCGATCCGGGGGACTAAATATGAATTCGCAGGGCACTATCAATTCCCATTTACTTTACAGTGCGCGTCAAGTCTGTTTTTAAATTTAGTTATTGTGCTGGCTTCGACAACATTTGCTGGTAACTTGTTCCATCGATCAACGACTCTCACATTGAAATAATTTTTACGGAGATCAGTGATGCAACGTTGACCGTTTAGTTTTAAACCATTATTTCTTGTTGTCACTTGAGTTGAAAGCTCGAATAGTTTCTCTTGATTAATGACATCAAATCCTTTTAGGATCTTAAAGGTTTCTATCAAGTCCCCACGGATTCTACGATCCTTTAAGGAAAACATATTAAGTTTCCGCAGTCTCTCTTCATAAGATGAATTTCGCAGAGATGGAATTTGTTTGGTTGCTCTTCTTTGCACTGATTCCAATTTTTGCTTGGTCTTTTACGAAACAAGGGCGACCAGAATTGGACGGCATATTCCAAGTGTGGCCTAACCAAGGACGTGTATAATTGTGTCATTACTTTCGGAGTTTTGTGTTCTAAATTGCGTTTAATAAAGCCCAACATCATATTCGCCTTTTTACTGGCAGCTAGGCAATGCGGACTGGTTTTAAGATCATTACTGATGATGACACCTAAATCCTTTTCTTGCTGTACTTCAATTAACGATTTATTTTGCATTTGATAGTTATATTTGAGGTTATCGTTGCCTATATGCATTACTTTACATTGATCGGAATTGAATTTTAATAGCCATTTATCACTCCGTCTGATAGTTTGTCGAGGTCACTTTGTATGAGTTCGCAGTTTTCTCTAGTATATGCTTTACCGCCTAATTTGGTGTCGTCTGCAAATTTTGATATTTTAGATACAAGTCCGCAGTCCAGATCGTTGATATATATCAGAAAAAGAGTGGGACCCAAGACCGAGCCCTGAGGCACCCCACTAGTAACATCTAACCAATCAGATGTTTCACCATTTATTACTACCCGTTGTTTACGATTTGAAAGCCAATCGCCAACCCATGAACATAGTTGCTCTCCCAAGCCATGTGCCCTTAGCTTGGTCAAAAGTCGCTTATGGGGAACTGTATCGAAGGCTTTCTGAAAATCAAGGTATATTACATCCGAGGGAATTTTAGCGTCCCAGTTTGAATAAATGACATCAAAAAAATCCAGTAGGTTTGTTAAGCAGGATCTCTTATTTCGAAATCCATGCTGCGAGTTTAATATTGAGTTATTTTCATCGAGAAAAGACACTATTTTATCCCGCAATATTTTCTCAAATAGTTTAACAATCACAGACGTTAGACTAATTGGGCGATAATTACTTGCGAGGCTCTTACTCCCTTTCTTGAATATCGGTGTAACATTAGCTAATTTCCACATACTAGGAACATTTTTTGTCCATTAGCGATTTATTGAGGATAATCTTTAGTGGAAGCGAAAGTTGACTGTGACAGCGAAAGTTGACTGTGACTAAGCGAAACTTGAGAGACCGCAATATCATTTTTTTCTCTCTCTTTCTTGATAAACGCACTTAACTCACCATGGGTTCCGATCACAGAGTTACACACTATAGCGCGCATCCCCTACCCCAGTGGGTAGGCGGAGTGAAGCAAGCGGGGTCGGGTGGCGGACATGCAACCATGATACTCTACGATATTTTTGTCAGACGGACAAGTTTTACGTTATTGTAATTTTTTTCAACCTGCGTTTTTTTTGCATTGGTATGTGTTACATACCAACGCAATCGGAAAAATGTGTTGATTCCGAGACAGTGAATGGAAATTCAATGCAAGCAAAATTATAGAAATAATAGCGAGTTGAAGCAAAAAAGTGAGAGAAAATGTTTGTGCACTATTTTATTTTACGCTCATTATCTTATTCTAGGTATGACTTACTGTCATTAATGTATGCTCGTGATATGCAGCAATGTCTCGTGAACACGATGGTAGGTTCAGTATTTTCTGAATATCATCTGGTAGCTTGATAACACCGGACATACCTGTGTGATGTCAAGCTGCTCCCTCTAATCTGTGACTGCTCAGTATCCACAGAGCGCGGATTTGGGTTTATTTGTAATTTGAAGAGATATTTGATATATATGTAGGTTCATTTATATTAATAACATTCTCCATTGTCACTGCAACAATTTTATTATTTCAAAAATCGAGAAATAACTTGCTGTTAGGGCTGGACGCACAGGCTGCAACACTGCGGGCTGGAGGCACGGAGCGCTGTGACTGGGATTGGAGCGAGGGAAATAGTGCCGACGAGGCTGCGGAAGCGACGCTCACCACTACACGGCGAAAAGCTGTTCCGTCGCAAGTTTTCTGTTCATGGCAATTTTTTACCATCTACTTATTGTTGCATTGGTACCTGTCATATACCAGCAGAATCAGAAAAATGTGCTGATTTCGAGACAGTGAATGAAAATTGAATGCATGCAACATTACTGGAATAATAGGGAGTTGAAGCAAGGAAGGTGAAAAAAATTGTTTATGCACTATTTTATTTTGCTGTCATTATCTTATTATAGGTATAGCTTATTGTATTACATTAATATTCATGATGTGGAGTAATGTCTTGTGAAGACGATGATAGGTTCAGTTATTCTAGGTATCATCTGGCAGTTTGATAATATCGTGTAAGAGTACAACATGTCGTGTGGGCCAGAGCATCCTCTATGGCCGCAGAGTATCATGGTTTGATGGCGGCCGAGCCACTCCCGGTTGCTTCAGCTGATGCCCCCCTATGCGATCTCTAGTGTATAAATCTGTGGTTCCGATCCTCCGCCAGGCGTGGACCATTAGGATTGTGTTCACCCTGTAGCAAGATTAATACAGAGAGTAAGTATAATGGACATAAGGCGGAGAAGTAGCAACAGTATTATCGTCATCATCATCATTATCATTCCAATACAAAATGTTCAATATTGTATAAATCTTCTTTTCTTCCTCCTCCCTCTTCCTCTCTATCGTATCATTGTTATGCATGATAGCTACTACTACTAAATCAACTACCACTACTACTATAAGCTACTACTACTACTACTACTACTACTACTACTACTACTACTACTACTACTACTACTACTACTACTACTACTACTACTACTACTACTACAATGCCGTCACGAAGAAGAGTGTTAAGCATACATTTTTCATGGACTTTAAGATCTACTTACACTTTCATAAGGACCACCAGTACATTAGCTATTGATATTCGCTCCTAACATTTTCTTCAACTATCGTTCACTGTTACCTCTTCCATTGCTTCCCAAATAGTATTGTTCAGTTTATTAATTTTCTTTCGATTTCTTTGTGTTTCTCTTTCACTAATAGCAAACCGGAGGAGTTCTTGGCCAAGGTAGTGGTTGCTGTGCCGCATTCCTGGAACCCAAGCTCAGTGAAGCGTGAAGAAATGGAAAATATTGACAAAAGAAAAGAAGTTTGTATATTTTTTATGCATAGTTCACCAATCCACCTATCGTACTGCCCTCACCATTTTTTTTTTCTCTCTCTCTCTCTCTCTCTCTCTCTCTCTCTCTCTCTCTCTCTCTCTCCTCTCTCTCTCTCTCTCTCTCTCTCTCTCTCTCTCTCTCTCTCTCTCCTCTCTCTCTCTCTCTGTCTCTCTGTCTCTCTCTCTCTCTCTCTCTCTTCTCTCTCTCTTCTCTCTTCTCTCTCTCTCTCTCTCTCTCTCTCTCTCTCTCTCCTCTCTCTCTCTCTCTCTCTCTCTCTCTCTCTCCTCTCTCTCTCTCTTTCTCTCTCTTCTTCTTCCAAACTTTTTTTGCACTCCAGCCTAATAATCTTCCTGTTCCTTCTCCTTTCCTTATCTAGTCCCACCCGCTCCTGCCTACTCGCCATCCTTCCGGCCTCATTTCTCTCCTGATTTTGAAAATAGTCTTGAGCCGAAAAATAGGACAGAAAAACAAGAGGAAAATGTAAATACTGTAATGGCTGTGAAAATGGTTTTTATCTTTTTATGACAGAGGAGAAACACGGAACACTTTTACAAACCCGCAATGGACTCGAAGTAATAAATTGAACATTAAAGTGAAATATGAGTTGTTATGAAAATGTACATAGGTTTTTAAAGGCACACAAGAGGGTAAATACGACATACTTTATGCACTGAGAGAGGAGAGAGAGAGAGAGAGAAGAGGAGAGAGAGAGAGCTCAAGAGAGAGAGAGAGGGGGGAGGAGAGAGAGAGAGAGAGAGAGAGGAGAGAGATTTTGTTTTTAACTTTTTTGCTATTGATCATTGCAACTCCTAAAAAAACAACTATTTCATAAAACTATTTACCACTAAAAAATATTCCCACTACTAACTTTACTATACAGTGTGTGTGTGTGTGTGTGTGGTGTGGTGGTGGGTGGGTGGTGGGTGGGTGTTGTGTTGTGTGTGTGTGTTGGACCATAAGAGTCCGGAGCCATTGTTTTCCATCGCCTAACAACTTTCTTTATAAAAGTTTCGTCACCTCCCTTCCTCCGCGTTATGCTAGAATCGATAAAACCATATGTTTAGAATAGAGTTGTCTATGGTGTTTAATTATTCATGGTTTTGAATGTAGCTCGATAGTTATAATGAATACTAACATGGAATATAAGTAGAAGTAGTTATAGCCATTAGTTGTTAGATGAATATGCGTAGTAATTTTTAGATATTTTTACTTTTTTATACAGTGCTAAATTCACTATTTTTATGATATCCAATATATAAGAAGTACAGATTAAAGTTATTAGTAGTAACTATTGTGTAGTGGTAGTAGTTAGTAGTAGTATAGTGTGGTAGTAGTAGTAGAGTAGTGTAGTATTAGTAGTAGTAACTCATAAAGTGGTATTGAGTTATATAGTAGTAGTAATATAGTGTTTTAGTAGTAGTAATTTAGTAGTAGTATAGTATTAGTGGTAGTAATGGTAGTAGTAGTAGTATAGTACTGTATGTGGTATATAGTATAGTACTTGTAGTAGAGTGGTAGTCAGTAGTATAGTTGTAGTAGTAGTATAGAGATAGATAGTAGATAGTACTATGTAGTAGTGTAGTATAGTAGTAGTAGTAGTAGTAGTAGTATAGTAGTAGTAGTAGTAGTAGTAGTAGTAGTTGTAGGGGTTAGTATTAGTATAGTAGTAGTAGTAGTGGTAGTAGTAGTAGTAGTAGTAGTAGTAGTAGTAGTGGTAGTAGTAGTAGTAGTAGTAGTAGTGGTTATAGTAGTAGTAGTAGTAGTAGTGTAGTAGTGTGGTAGTATATAGTAGTAGTAGTAGTAGTAGTAGTAGTGTGGTAGTAGTAGTAGTTAGTATAGTGGTAGTAGTAGTAGTAGTTTAAGTAGTATAGTAGTATAGTATAGTAGTAGTAGTAGTAGTAGTAGTGGTAGTAGTAGTAGTAGTAGTAGTGGTAGTAGTAGTAGTAGTGGTAGTAGTAGTAGTAGTTTAAGTAGTAGTAGTAGTTTAAGTAGTAGTAGTAGCAGTAGTAGTAGTAGTAGCACCTCGTAGTAATAGTAGTTGTGTTAATGATAATAATACCAACAGCAGCATCAAATACCAAAAATAAATCATTCAATATCTTATACATGACTTTCAATTTGACCCCATTTATATTTATTCTACAGACCAGTAAGGTAAATCCCCTTCTCTATCCTCCCCTCCTCCCCTTTCATCCCCTCCACTCCCCCCCCACTGCTGCCTCTACCCTCCCCTCCTCCCCCCCGTCACTCCTTGCCAGGTAATCCCGTCGCAGGTATATTGGCGTTCTGTCCAAGAGAAGAACGTGATAGGACACGCTTGTTATAAAGATTGTTACCGTGTTATAGACATGTTCACAACCTGTCTTAGGTCTGTTTTCCTTTAGGTGGAATATGTATCATTTTTACCTATTGTTAGTTGCTCTCTGATTGTTTTTGTTGCTTAATTTTGTGCATTTTTGTTTTCATTTACTAACTTCGTTCTATTTTGCTTGTATATATTTTTTTCTTTGTTGATTTTTTTTTCTCTCTCTCTCTCTCTCTCTCTCTCTCTCTCTCTCTCTCTCTCTCCCTCTCTCTCTCTCCCTCTCTCTCTCCTCTCTCTCTCTCCTCTCCTCTCTCTCCTCTCTTCTCCTCTCTCTCTCTCTCTCTCTCTCTCTCTCTCTCTCTCTCCTCCCTAACTCCTCCCTAACCTCTCATCCTCAATTTCTCCATGTTTTTCCTTACCTACAAATCCTTTAAAATCCATGTCCCTCAATCCCCCTCCTTCTATCCTTCGTTCCATCCGCAGGTTTCCCTCTCTCACATTCCCCTCTTTTTCTCCCTCGCAGCCGGGTTGACACTGACGCGAGGGGAAGGGCTCATCCCCCCGCCTCCCCTCATCACTGACCAGCCTTACTTCGACTCCTCCATGCGCGTGAACCAGACGGCGCACGTGGCCAGGCAGGCGGAGCTCCACTGCCGCGTCCACTCCATCGGCAACAGAACGGTGGGTGGAGAAAGAGTTGTGGGAGGAGAAGAAGGTGGAGAAGGAGGTGGAGGTGGATGAAGAGAGGAAAGGGAAGGTGTGTGTGCGTTTAAAAAAAAAACATTTTAGGTGGCTGCATTTTTATATTTTTCAAGTGTTTGTTTTCATGCAGCTTGTTTGTGGAAGTTGTTGTATTTGCTCTTCTTCT
This sequence comes from Chionoecetes opilio, assembly GCA_016584305.1. NCBI lineage: Eukaryota > Metazoa > Arthropoda > Malacostraca > Decapoda > Majidae > Chionoecetes > Chionoecetes opilio. The sequence goes on along the minus strand of JACEEZ010004394.1, from coordinate 7,087 downwards.
TTTGTTTTTGTTTTTGTTGTTGTTGTTGTTGTTGTTGTTAGAGTTTTCGTGTTTTGCATTTTTTCCTTCCACTCTATATCTTCTCTTTTTTTCATTACCTTCTTCTTCTTCTTTTTCTTCTTCGTCAATAACCTTGTTGTTGGTACGTGTCTAGATAGGATGAAAGTATCTTACCTCGTCATTATTATCATAATTTTCTTCTTCTTTTGTTTCTCTTCCTCTGGTTGGGTAGGAGGGAGACTTCGGTGTGATCAAAATCAATAAACAATATCAATCAATCAATCAATCATTGGGGGCATACGCTGGGGGGCGCGTCGCCTCGCCCACCTTACGACGCCACTCCCGGGGGTCACCACGCGCGAGTTTCCATGCAGGCTCCTTTCCCATACCAAGCAGCTCTCGACAAGAAAAATCAACTTGCCCCAGCCACGAGCCTTGTGGGCGCCCCCTTGGCCTCCTCCACGCCGGATTGTCTCTTACAGATACAACCCGATGGGAAGGATCGGTTTCAGGGTAGCGTGCCACATGCCCCAGGGTAGCGTGCCACATGCCCATATAGCCGGAGTTGGCGCTGACGCACTATGCAGGTAGGTAATAGGCCTCGATTCAGTCTCACGGTGCAATCGCTGATTTGACACGTAATCATCCCAGCGATACCCCATGATTCTGCGAAGACACTTATTACCAAAGGCATTGATTCGTCTCTTCAAGTCACTATTTAGTGTCCATGTCTCACAACTATAGAGTAAGACAGGGATCACAAGCGACTTGAAGATCCGGATCCTTGTCCTCCTGCACAGGTACCGACAACGCCAAATACTCCCGCTGAGCGAGTCCATAACACCGTGGGCTATGCCAATCCGCCGTAAGACTTCTTGACGTGACCCACCGTCATTATGGACTGCGCTACCAAGGTATGTAAAACTTTCCAAGATCTCAATGTCCTCGCCACACGCATGAACAAACTGTACTGCTTCATCTAGTAAGTCTCCAAACACCTGGACCTTGGTCTTGAGCCAGGAGACCTCAAGTCCCAAAGGCTTTGCCTCCTCGTGCAGCGCCTCGAGAGCCATCACCAGGACCTCCAACGACTCAGCAAAGATTACTGCATCATCGGCAAAAACAAGATCAGTGATCTTGGTGTTGCCGACGGATGCTCCACTATCACTTTAATCTACAATCTTGTCCAATACCCAGTCCATACAAGCGTTGAAAAGTGATGGGGCAAGGACGCACCCTTGCCTCACTCCTGTATTCACAGGAAAGAAGCTGGATACACCTGCCACACACTTCACAGCACTCTGAGTCCCAGAATACAGACCAGTTATCAATAACTACCATGAAATATAATACATCATTACCATTTTCCATCCATTTCCATTCACCATCACTAAAAACAAAAGTGCATAAATTCATCACCTCATCTCACTCATGGGTAACATTTTATGAAGTATCAAAAAGTAATGAATAAAATGAAAACTCAAACAGAAGAAGAGTGAGAAAAAACGTAAGACATGTATCATAAGAAATCAATAAACTCTTACTGTAGCTTATTGATTCAACACCACCACTAATATCACCACCACCATCACCACCACCACAACCACTACCACCACGAGTAGAACCACCACCACCACCACCACCATCACTACCACCTCCTACTTCCTCCCATGACCTAACCTTGAAACAACAACAATAATAAAAAAAAGCGTCAAGGAGGATGTAGTCACGGAGTAAAAGAGGTTTCGAAGCCTTTTTTGCACTGCACGTTCGGAGCTGCTAATTTCCCTTCTGCCGGAAGCTCGATTGTTGAAGTTTAAAGTGAAGTGGTGAGCTTAATTCAACTCGAGGGAAATGTGAGGAAATGTAAGAAAAGGCAGATTAATTGCTTGTGTGTTTGTGTGTGTTTGTGTGGGTGTGTGTGAGAGAGAGAGAGAGAGAGAGAGAGAGAGAGAGAGAGAGAGAGAGAGAGAGAGAGAGAGAGAGAGAGAGAGAGAGAGAGAGAGAGAGAGAGAACCAACCAATATATCACAAACGAGGTAACATTTTCTATAAAAAACACCAAATCGATGTTGACCTTGGCTTGTACTGGTTGTGAAGGCAAGACAAGGGAAAGGACTGATTTTAAAGTAATCTTAAGGTGGACAAAGTTACGTTAAGTTACGTTTATTTAGGTTAAAGTTAGGCTAGGTAAGTTTAAATTAAGTAAAGTTTGGTTAATTTTCAAGTTTAATGAAGGCAGGTTAGGTTGGGATTTTTCTTCTTCTTATCTTCATTATCATCATCTTGTGAACGGAGGAGATGCATCACATAAGCTTACATTTTCTTTCTCCCCTCTCTCTCTCTTTTTAACTTATTCATTTATGTGCGGTGAATGAGAAAGAGAGAGAGAGCGAGAGAGAGAGAGAGAGAGAGAGAGAGAGAGAGAGAGAGAGAGAGAGAGAGAGAGAGAGAGAGAGAGAGAGAAGTGTAGTGCATTTAGCAGTTATGGTGCGGCAAGAAAGGTAGTTCGGGAAACGGTCTTCGGTTGACGTGTTCAAATACAGCTTTTGACTCTTTAAAGATTTGGGGTCCCCGTGGCTCAGTGGTAAAGGGCTGGTCTATCTAACTCTAAGCTGGCATATCATCTGCCTAAGTGCATGGGTTCGAATCACAGAGTTACACCCACTAGAGCAAGCGGGGTCGGGTGGCGGACATGCAACCATAATACTCGACGATATTTTGTCAGACGGACAAGTTTTACGTTATTGTCATTTTTTATCACCTGCTTTTTTTTGCGTTGGTATGTGTCACATACCAACGGAATCGGAAAAATGTGTTGATTCCGAGACAGTGAATGGAAATTCAATGCAAGCAAAATTATAGAAATAATAGCGAGTTGAAGCAAAAAAGTGAGAGAAAATGTTTGTGCACTATTTTATTTTACGCTCATTATCTTATTCTAGGTATGACTTACTGTCATTAATGTATGCTCGTGATATGCAGCAATGTCTCGTGAACACGATGGTAGGTTCAGTATTTTCTGAATATCATCTGGTAGCTTGATAACACCGGACATACCTGTGTGATGTCAAGCTTCTCCCTCTAATCTGTGACTGGGAGGTGAGGGTAATAAACCCTGGGCGAGGGAAATAGTGCCGACGAGGCTGCGGAAGCGACGCTCACCACTACACGGCGAAAAGCTGTTCCGTCGCAAGTTTTCTGTTCATGGCAATTTTTTACCATCTACTTATTGTTGCATTGGTACGTGTCATATACCAGCAGAATCAGAAAAATGTGCTGATTTCGAGACAGTGAATGAAAATTTAATGCATGCAAAATTACTGGAATAATAGGGAGTTGAAGCAAGGAAGGTGAAAAAATATGTTTATGCACTATTTTATTTTGCTGTCATTATCTTATTATAGGTATAGCTTATTGTATTACATTAATATTCATGATGTGGAGTAATGTCTTGTGAAGACGATGATAGGTTCAGTTCTAGGTATCATCTGGTAGTTTGATAATATCGTGTAAGAGTACAACATGTCGTGTGGGCCAGAGCATCCTCTGTGGCCGCAGAGTATCATGGTTTGATGGCGGCCGAGCCACTCCCGGTTGCGTCAGCTGATGCCCCCCTATGCGATCTCTAGTGTATAACTCTGTGGTTCGAATCCAGCCCTGGCCAACAAAACCTTATCAGCCTTGCCTTCGCCGCGCCAGTCCGGCAGCCCTTCCTACACACACTACAGACCACGGTTGGGGTCTGGTGGAGGAGGGATGGGCAGTGATGGCGAAGGACCTCTCGGCGGAGTCCTGAAGTCCTCCCTCACGCCCAGGGAACCCTCTCGGCGGCGTCCTGAAGGTGCCTCACCCTGACTGTACCCGGCCACAAAGGTTCTGACACGCACACACACGCACGCGGGGCGAAAGGCAACACTAAAAAATAACTCGATTTCGTACGTGGAAAGTAAATTTTGGTTAAGTTAGGATGAATTGTGATTGGTCGGGACAGAAGAGATTTAGTTTAGTTTAATTTAAGTAATAGAGGGGAGGGCGCTTAGAGGTAACGTGGGATATTTATAGGTAGGAAATAAGCAGATGAGTCGCAGGGGGATAAAAGTTAAAGAGAAAATGGGGAATAAATAGATGAAGAAAGATGTAAATGTCGATGAAAACGGAGATAATAGGAAAAAAAATTGGGTTGAAAGAATGACTAATGTGAAAGAAAACGTATGAATGGGATAAGGAAGGAAGGAAGGAATAATGAACAGAAGGGAGGAAGTAAGGAAGAATAGGGGGAAAAAAGAACCAGCAAGTTAAAAGCTAAAAATAAGAAAAAAAAGCTAGAAAAGAAAGAATATTATAGGGAAATGGAATAAACGGAAGGGAAAGAAATAAAGCAAAATAGAAAATACCAAGAAAATATGTAGGAAAAGAAAAGCAGAGAAGAAATCAATAAATCAATGAACAACTGTACAAAGAAATGAAGGAGCTGCAAATACCACAATAGAAAAAGAAAGATGTCAGAAATATTGGACTATGCTAGCGTTCTATATTACGTCCCTGCCACGTATTCTCTCTCTCTCTCTCTCTCTCTCTCTCTCTCTCTCTCTCTCTCTCTCTCTCTCTCTCTCTCTCTCTCTCTCTCTCTCTCTCTCTCTTTATAATGTATTTCGGTGTACAAATTTGTCTTTTTGTTTGGCACAGATTGGATATTTTCAGCTGTATATCCCACACCATAGCTATACCTGGTAGATAGCTATAGATGGTAGATAGCTATACACAGTATACCTGGACTGCGCACGGAATATCGGCCTGTCGCACAAGGGCCTGTAATCGGAGGGCCGCTCGGATCTATATATATAATATTATATATATATATATATAATTATATATATAATATATATATATATATATATATATTATATATATATATATATATATATATATATATATATATATATATATTATATATATATATAAAATATATATATATATATTATATATATAATATATATATATAATATTACGGATCATATAGACTGGTTTATCAGTATATATGATATACTCTAATCTTCGTAAATGTTTGTTCTATAATATTATCAAATAAAAAACAGTAAACACGCTAAAGAAATGCCATTACGAGACTATGAAGAAATATGCATGAAGTTTGACTTCACTTCAACTCTTCGCCATTTAAAATTTTGCAAGTCCACTTTTATCAAGAAGGGTATCAATAGAAGCGCAATTTTATTAGCTTTCCATTGCTATATTTCGTTATCTGATAAATTAATTAGAACCATGCATAAATTAGCGTTAACTAAATAAATAAAATCATCAATCGGGTAATTTTCCCGATTGATGAGGTTATTTATTTAGTCAACGCTAATTTATACATGGTACTAATTCATTTATCAGAAAACGAAATATATAAGTAAATAAATAACCTCATCAATCAGGAAAATTACCCGATTGATGATTTTATTTATTTATTTAACGCTAAGTTATGCATGGTTCTAATTAATTTATCAGATAACGAAATATAGCAATGGAAAGCTAATAAAATTGCGCTTCTATTGATACCCTTCATGATAAAAGTTGACTCGCAAAGTTTTAAATGGCGAAGAGTTAAGTGAATATTAAGTTCATGCATATTTCTTCATAGTCTCGTAATGGCATTTCTTTAGCGTGTTTTATTGTTTTTTATTTGATAATATTATAGAACAAACATTTACGAAGATTAGAGTATATCATATATACTGATAAACCAGTCTATATAATAGTCCATAGACCACTATATCTCTTTGTCGGGCGCCCCGCAGGCCCCTATGCAGCCCCGCAATTCAAAACATTGTCTCGTGCGCAGTCCAGGTATACAGTGGTCTATGCCCACACATATGCAATATTTTGATTCTTGTATTCATTCTGCTTTAGGATGAAACTGCGTGTAACATTTTTCGCTGTACGATATGACTGGTGTAAGGGAGGGGGGCATTGTGTGGGTGTTTTGGTGGGGTGATGTTAGGGGGGTGTTTGTGGGGGTGTTGGGGTGTTGGTGGGGGTGTTGAGGTGTGGGGGTGTTTTGGTGGGGTGATGTTTGGGGGGTGTTTGGGGTGCTGGTGGGGGTGTTGGGCTGTGGGGGTGTCAGGTGTGCAATTGATAGAATATTCCTTTGTATTTTAATTGGCAATGTACAGGTAAGAAGTTTTTTTACGATTGGATTATGGGTTGCCTTTTATGCGATTTTTTTAATGTAGCACTCGACATTTTTATTCCTGATGTTTTTTTCATGTATCACTTTGGTGAGAATACAACACATTTTATTTTGCTTTGGGCATGAAAAAAAAAATACACTCCTTTTTTCCATATATAGTTTCATGACATGATTTTTTTGAGTGTGGACAATTAAAACATATATTTGGTATAACTGTAACACTTTTAAAATGAATCTGTATATGCATGTGTATTTATTTTTATTTTTTATTTTTTACGTTGTAGCCTATAGCGCCTGTAGGCATATGGAGAGTCCTGATGTTGGTCGATCTCGGCCGATGGTGGCGCAGGCTTGATTTTTATAGTGACACCTGTGGTCTCAGGTGAAGATTCCATTTTCTGTGATGTTCAGATCTTCAATTAAGGCGCATGCAGCCCCTAGAATCCACCGTCACACTCGCAATCGGCAGACAGGTATATGCTGCATGTGGGTTGCTTCGGCCACTCGACAATGGCTTTGATAGTTGTTCCTTGATGAGACTTGAACTCGGGACCTTCTGCTCCCCTACCAGGCTCTAGAAAGAGTTGCCCCGGCAGGATTCGAACTCGGGAGTTCAGCACTCCAAGACGCTAACCACTCGGCCACCGCCTCCCCCAAATGTTACCTAAGTTTTATAGTTAGAGTAGCACATTGTGTAAGATACTCATAGGATTGTTTTTGTGTAATAACTGATTGTATATTTATTTCATACATAATTATTTGTTTCATTTTGTTATGTCACTTGTGTGTTGATGTTGTGATGGTGAAAAAGACTTATGTTGTGTTATGTGAAGCTATCAAGAGTACATTGCTTTGTGTGTGTGTGTGTGTGTGTGTGTGTGTGTGTGTGTG
>JACEEZ010004393.1:0-24815 GCA_016584305.1 Chionoecetes opilio | reverse complement strand
CTGGTGCTGATAGACATGAAACACCATGATGGCCGACCATAAGCTAAAGTATCACAGCGTGGTAGTTGTAAAGTCTTCAGCACAGGTTAAAAGGCGGACGACAAAAAGGATATTGACAAGATGGACGCCTGCCGCCTCCACAGTTCAGTTCAGTACCGCCCACTCGATCCCCCAGCCAATAGGAACGACGAATGGGACGGGGCCAGTCTCGATGTATTTTCGCGACCATCAGTCCACCCTGACCCGGTCCGGACTGGACTGAACCAGGGCGGTGAACGTCACGAAAATGCTCTATTACTTCCGGTCTGCACGACCTAGCGACTTCTAACAGCTGTTCTGGGCAACTTTTGGCATTCTGCAGACGTACTTAAAGACTTTAAGCTGTCAAAACAAAGCGACCACGGTAGGGGTGGCGTAGAAGCACGCAATACATAAAAATACTCATAAATTGAGTATATATGATGTTTTCTGACTCAAGAACTGAACAGGGCAAGTATACAAATGAAATTAGGCCTTAAACCTATCTCCTACCCTCGTGGTGAGTTTATTATGGGGTGATGAGCCGAGTGGTGAATGGCGGCACCTCACCGAGACCCTGACCAAGACCACCTCGCCTCACCACCCCGGCGGGTAGCTGCCACCAACCGCCACGCATCAGACTGAAGGTATAATGGCTCCCTTTTCCTTAATAAAACCCCAAGCCCTTGTCCATCCAGCCGTGATGGGTATCGGGTGTTAGCCGGGGTTTGTGACCCGCCTCCCGGGGTGGTTGCTTCCCCCAAATGGCAGGAAGACCAGTTACGAATAGAGAGATTATCAAGCGGAAAAGATCACCCATAGTGACACCGTAGCGCCACTGCCATATCTCGTACCAGAATCCCCGCGACTTCCGGGTTGTACAAATAGAGGAAGTTAGTTAAGCTAAACACCGTGCCCTTTAACTCTTTCTGAATGTCTGCCCTGAACAGCTGTTGGAAGTCGCTAGGTCGTGCAGACCGGAAGTAAGCCTCTCTGAATGTAGCCCCAGACTATTTCATCATTCCTGATTTAATGCAGTCAAAATATAGCCATGATCGAGTATATCAACAATATGTTGTCACATTTTGCATCCAGTCACCCATTTTTAAATGATCCGCATTCAAAATCTGTAAATTCCCCGTGCTCTCAAAACACAACTGTTTATCAGCAGACGACGCACCATGGTTCGGCGACGTCACAACAGGGAGCCTCCCAGCACCGCCTGATACATACGCGCGGAGACTCTGAGAAAAATGTAGTACTTGGGGAATTTTGGGTGTTTCTGATATTTTTTTTGTGCGATGTGGCATTGTACTGCATCCTGTGTGGTTGCAGCGTGGGGGCTGTGCCTTTTACCGGAGCTTTAGCACCCATTTGTCAAACCTGTGGGCGACGTATATGTGGCAGATGTGTGTCAGCGGCGGGCAAGCGGCGGAGCGGCGGGTAGTAAGCAAGGCCCCGAGATGAGAGCGGGCTGCAGTACCCCTGGTCTACTACCAGCCTCTCCCCGTCGCTTCCAAAGGGTTCCTGCACACATATAATCGTCGCCCGTGTGGGTTGTGAATGTTTGCTAAGCTCCTCGGGAATGGCACGGCTTTCTTGCCGGCCCATGCAGGATGCCAGTTATGTGCCGTGTCCGCACAAAAATATACCAGAACCACCCAAATTCCCCAAGTCTACAATTTTTCTCAGAGTCTCCGTGTGTCTGTGGTCTGGCGGGGCTGGGAGGCTTACCTCTTGTTATCGTCGCCAGCAGTTTCGCGACCACGGCTGGAATGTGGCTGTTGTGTTTTTTTCCCGCGCTTTTTACAAAAGTCAATGGGGGGGGGGGGGGGGGGTTGTTTTTTAGGGAAATAAGGCGTGAAAATGAATAATTTTTTTTGTGGATTTAGGTATATTGAATGAACATTCAACATAATTATGCAAGAAAAAATGGGTTTCTGGACGATTACTTTTAAACTTTTCATTTCTACATCCAGATTTCAAGAAAGTTAGAATTAAGGGGCTATGCTGGAGTAGTCCTGTGTCATTTTTTGTGTCTTTCATCTGTGTCATAAATATATGGCTTTTAAAATTATGAACAAATTACAAAAATATTTTACCATAGTGGCGACCACAAACTAAGGTCGCCCAGCTAGTGTTTTGATATATGGTTCCTGAGTCTTTTCTGAGTTCTTGGTTGCTGAGTGTCCTTCCCGCCGTCGTCGTAACGTAGCCCGAAAAAAAAAAAAAAACGAGTAGTGAAATTTTGAAAACCGTATATATTTGCAGATACAAATCATAAAACAACGCTGAAAACAGGGTTAGATTATATACGTCCTGATATAAAAACTATACTGTGGGTTTAGTCATTGACATCCTAATGATCACCTTTCACAGGCTGTTAAGGGCACCTCACTCACTCTCTCTCCCCGCAAGTAACACGTGTGCGCCGCGTTTTGGTTCCCGTCCAATGGTAACGTTCACACTTCACAGGAAGGCAAAACCGTAATTTAGCAAACGTTCATTTCACACGTTTGTTTCCCCGCCATCTTGGTTTTTTAGCTGGGTGAATCCGGATTTTGTTTTACGTAATTTGAACGATCCGCGGATCCGGAATCTAACATTTTTCCTTTTCCCTTTCAATGCTTGTCTGCATTGTGCCATTTTTGGAGACTCAAGCTCAAGCTCAACAAGTAGGACGTCACAAACTGGTTTTTTTTGCGCTATTTAGGGTGTTGTTTTGTGAGGCCCTAAGGGCCGCTCTACACTGCTGTCTGTGTTTCGTCCACCTGTGCCCCTGTTTCCCGCCGTCACGTATTTACTGCTTACCGGGCACACTGTGTGTTTGTCGTGTACACGTTGCCCTTCCATTTCCATTGGCGCCCTTTCCCCATGCCGGCCCCGACCGGCCATTGACACTGAATGCGGCGAAACGCCCTACCCTCCACCTTCAGAGAGCCTACTAGAGGCCTTACTCCTCCCCACCCCCGGGAAGCACGGTAAGCCCCCGCACAGAAGTGAAGCGGGACCCCCTGATTTCAACACCGGAAGCCCCAGATCATCACCAGAAGCCCCTATGAACACCGAGGAGCCCCAGGAACAACTCCCACAGCTCCCTGGAGCAGACAAACGCAACCCCAGGACCCCCAACCAAAGGTATCTTTTCTGATTAGGGCCACATATGGAGCCGAGTTTTTTTCACGATCCTGGCCCGCGTGTCTCTCGCCCTCAACGCCTCCTTGCGCCTAGGCAAATACATCAATTGATGGGGAAACCCGCTCCCCTTGGAAATGGGTCAGCCTTGGTGGTGGAACTGTGGGAGAGTGCTAATCCTCAAGGGTGCCCCATCCCTACAAGTAACACACTTTCACCCTAGGAGATTGCAGGTAACATGTCGCCCGTTGCCGAAGCGGGAGGGGGGGCCCTCCGGCAACAGTAATGGGCAAGTTTAGGGCCACTGCATGCCGAGATGGGCCCTTGACGAGGTCCGCTCTCTCCTGAAGGCCCTGAACGCACTGCCCATCGAGGAAGGTCCTCTTGGATCCCCTCACGACACCTGCCGCGCTCCACCACGGGAAAAGTGGGTTCCGCCTCAAGGTAACGGGTGACCACCACCTAAGGGTCCGGCCCATCGGCCATATGGTGTACTGGACACAGCCTTTTATGCTCCCACCCTTCGTTGCCCTGTTGCAAAGTGTAGGGGCCACTCAATACACACCTGCCGCTCCTATGTACGGCTGTTTCCCGCTGCAGTGGCCCCCCTCCCCAACAATGGATCTAAAAGCCTGACTGCGACAAGCCATTTCCTTGCCTTTCAGTTTGTGTCGGGCACCATGGCCCCAGGTCACCCTACTGCCCCTATAAGAAGAGCCGATGGCTCAGCACTTTACAGCTTGGCTGGTCCAGAAAGGAACATCCCTTTCTGAGATAAACAGGCAGCTTCGACTCCTCCCAATTCCCAAATTCGGGCCGCGCCCCTCGTCACCCCCCTCCTTAGGATGCCTACCCTAACAGCCCCCCCCCCCCCCCACCCTTTTTTTGTGCACCACCATCCAGGGCCGGTCCACCCCGGTATCTTCCCTACTCCTCCATCACCACGGAGAACCGTACAGTGTGCTGCAACACCCACCCGAGGACGATGACCCGGTCCTCCACGACTCCTCTTCTCCTCCATTCCTCGCACCCTGTTCCCAGAGGCCAGGCCCCTTCGAAGAGCGCCCCGCAAGCGGCTGCACCCGTGACATCGGACAGAGGCTCTGCCTCTCCAGCTACCCCATGCTGACCTCATCCACTCCACGATTGAGGTGGACATTCACCACCCGCTGTCCTCCCTCTCTCGGGAAAATGCCACTCCTGCCTCCCCTCTGCCCACCGTGTGCCTCTCGGGACCGAACGCCTCCCTGGGCCCCCACCACCGCCAAACACGCCTCATTTTCAGCCCCCTCCACTTCCCGTCCCATCCACGCCACCGAGACATAATGTCTTCCCCGCAGCTCTTTACCCTCTTCATGGATACCTAAAACCTCTACCAACAGGGACGTCATCTCTGCCATCCTAGCCGTCTTGGCCAGCTCTCTCCTCCGTTCTCTCTGTCTTCCTCCAATAATGGCCCTCCCCTTCCTCCTATGGAATGCCAGACCCCTCCAAGAAAGACACAGGAGTTCAAGACCTCCCTTGGGGGCCCACTTTCCCCTTCAGTGGTAGGGTTGTGTGGACGTGGCTCCCCCCCGACCTCTCTCTCAACCTGCCTGGCTACACCATCCTCAGGATGACAGACCCCAAGGCGTGGGGGAGGTGTCCTCCTGGGCATTCCGTGACACTCTTGCCCATTCCCCCCTTGCCCTCCCGCAGTGGCAGCGAGGACGCCTGGAAGTGGTTTGCAGCCAGGGGTTTCCACAGATCAAGGCTGGCTCTCCGTGGCAGTCCCGCTACAAAAGCTGCGGGGCCACCCCATCCGGAACTTGGGCACTACTTCTCCCTACTCCCTCCACCTGTTTGTCGTCATAGGTGATTTTTAAATCCCCCCACAGATGTTGGGAACCTGACCTCCCCTCTCAACCTCAACCCACACCTCAGGGGGGCCTTATTCCAAAGTCATCCTTGACTCGCCTCGCCTGTCCCTTCTATCACCCCCGGGTCCCGCCCACCCGTTACCATCCTCACACTGGAGCCGGCTCTGTCCTAGACCTATTCCTTGGGGACCCCAGCCCCTTTAGTGCCATGACCGTCACCACTGGCCCTTACATGGGAAGTGATCACCTTCCCCTCTTTGCTTTCCTTCCCTGCCGTCACTGCCAGGCCTCACCCAAGATGCTTGCCTCGTTGGAGATTCACTTCCTCCGGCTGGCCCTCTTTTTCGAGGCGGCACTTCAAGACCCCCCGAATATCTCCTTCTTTCCCTCGATGAAGCTGCTGTCTCCTTCTCCACTTTCCTGGAGGACGCTTGAAAGGCTGCTTTTCGTCGCTCCACACGCCGAACCCATCGCCGTCCGGGCAAGTCATGGGGGAGCGAGGAATGCGCCCAGACGGTTAAAGGGCCCCTAAGAGGGCTGGAATCAGTGGCGACGTAGGCCTACATTGCAGCTTGGGGCGGAATATCGCCGGCATGATGCCATATGTGCCAGGACCATCCTCCTTGCCCAGAGGAGGCATGGGGCACCCACTGCGGGGTCCCCTCTCACCATCCTCCTCCACCAAGCGTACGTGGGATTTTTTCCAAATCGATGGAGGGCACCAAACGTCGCCTCTCATCTGCCCCTAAAGGATGGTGCCGGCCCCCTGGATGATCCATGGAAAGCTGCTTTGCTTGCTTCTTTCTACCTTGGCAAGATTGGTCTCTGTTCCTCTCTTTTCCCTCCTCCCCTACCATCGTGCTGCAATCCTTGATGCCATTGCCCCCCCGGTGTCCCCGACCTCGCCAAACCATTCACTACTGAGGAGCTAGTCGGGCCTTGCCCCACATTAAGGTCTGGGAAAACTGCGTGCCAGGATAGCATTCCTTATGAATTCCTGCTTCACCTAACACCTCCCTTTAAGGCCGTAACACTATCACTTTTTTAAAACCATTGGCTTCAGGGCATATACCCGACTTGCTGGGAAAACCTCCACTCTGCTGACCATACCCAAACCTGGAAAGGACCCCCCACTTCCTTCCGCATACCGCCCTATAGCTCCTCTCTTGCGTCGGTAAGCTCCTGGAGCGGGTTTTGGGGGCCAGTCGTCTTTCCTGGTGGCTAGAGCAGGGGTTCTCAAACTGGGGGTCACTACCCCTCGAGGGGTCTCGAAAGTCTTCTGGGGGGTCCGCCAAGATTTTCTAGATGTGCAAAATGCTTAAATAACACACAATTTTCATATTATGATTATTTTTGGTCATTATATATTTTCAGTATATAAGAACAAAAACTACAGGGAAGTTCCGAAGATACGAGCCAGTATCGTTCCACCTGGCATCCTCGTAAAGCGTAATCTCGTATAACGAAATACATAACTACTGGTAAAGATATAGTTTGGTTCCAGACCTCCATCAAAGACGAATTGTTTTTCCCATTCAGGCTAAAATAACTGTATTTGGTGTCCCATAGGTTGGGGCCACACACATTTGGCTAATTACCCCTAAAGGTCAGGCCGCACACCAGGCTATTACCCTTCAGGTCACGCCTTGCTTGGGGTTGCCTGACTGGGTCAAACCCAATCCCCCCTTTGCCCAGCCCGGGAGTCCCTGTCTTCCAGTCAGTTACCTACAAACGCACTACAGTGAAGGAAACAACCTACTCCTCCTCTCCCTGTGTTCCCTCTCTACTGTGTTGGTGGTATGGTTACACTGCCAGAAGCTGGTCTAGGGAACCCCGGGCGGAACCACAGCAAAAACGGGGTCTGGATGAATGTGGGTCACCAGTTAAGTTGAGCAGGTCGGTCCACGCCAGGTGACTTTGGCTTGACCTTTAGAGGGCGTAATTAGCCAGGTGTGTGCGCCCAAGCTTGCGGCCAACCACTAAACATCGATCATTACAGCCCAGAAGGCATACGTGGTATAGTGCGAAAGCATTTTGGAACTTGGTAACTTTACTCACCCCAGTTTTGCATATCGTAAGCATTGGATTCGATCTCAGTATATTTGAAAAATAGACCCTAATTTACTCAGTCGTATCATTGATTTCCTTTCTCGTATACTACCGAATGCTCGTATAACGGTAGGCCCCGTCTCAAGCATTCATCCCTTTCAGGTGATAAATTCCCAGGCTTTAATAAATTTTGCTAACAAAAAAATACAGTTACATATATCCGACCCGAAAAGAGTTGATTCTTTGTCCTCGGCCTGGTCCCACACCTTTCCGTCAAGCTCCCTCAACCACCACGCCTCACAATCGACGAAACGGTCCATTAGCTATACGCCTGCCTTAGGCTACTTATTATCAACGCTGCCGGTGCCGACCCTTGTTAATGCATTACTAAATCCCACACAAGTCTAATTTATTTAGTGTTCAACCTTACTTTTTTTCGATGCGTCTAAAGCAAGACATAATAGGCTATAGATTGCACTGATAGACACATATCATTAGTAGTCACAATTTTAAACCGAATATATTATACTTAGAATGTTATGATATGGAGCAATACGATCATACGACACAGTCAGTCTTTGTCGTTTGGAGGGGCAAGACGTGTGAGGAGGCAGCTCCGTGTGTGTGAGTCAGGTCCATTAAGTGGGCAGGTGCAGAGATTAGCGTCGACATGGTTAGTGGAGGCGATGGTGTTGTTAGTGTTGTGGAGGAGGGTGTTGTGGAGGTTTGGAGTGGGAGGAGAAATGGAGGAGAGGGTGAAGTGAAGGAAGCCGAGGTGGAAACCGAGTGTGGTAGATGGAGGGAGAAGTGTCGAGGGGGAGTGTAGTGAAGGGTGTGCAGTAGGGGGGCCAATAAAAATCAAAAGTTTGAATTTTTCTTCCTACTTTGGTGTAATGGTTGCATCTATGCAAAAAAACCATGTATGCAAAGTTTGACCCAATCGGTTGATATTTAGGGGTGGCGGAATTACAACTTGTTATTTACCCTTATGCACTGGCCTTTTAAAGGGAGGGGGATGTAAATCTCTTGAAAGCGGACAAGCCGGGACATCCCTTCCCCAGCAGGGCTGTGGTCCCCCTTGGTTTGAGTATTAGCCCCTCGGTGGGGGGGGGTTCATGGGGAGCCACCCCATCATTGTGGCCGGCTTGGCCGGGAAGGGAAGCCTTCGAGGTCCCGGGCTGTTGATGGTAGGGGCCTCCAAAAACTTGGAGGAGGAATGGCGCTGTCCTCATCTTGGTCAGCCGGAGGTTGAAGGACTGGATGAGCGCCACTAATCGCTCGGCTGGGGTCGTTGACGACGCGAGTCCCTCGATTCGGCGGCAGGCCTCGACTTTACGATTCCTCTTCCTGCCACTTCCGAGGGTTGGCGGACAGGAAGTCGGTCTTGATATCAAGAGCTTCGAAGAGGCGGAGGGAATTTTTCGTGGCGAAGGGGGGCCCAGGTTGCCGCAGGAATTTGTGATGATGGGAGGTTTATTCGCTTGGCGGGTTCCTCGGCTCCTTCATCGTAGAGAATGGCCTGTACATTTGTACAATTGCTTTTTTGTCGGAGACAGGGAGACGTGAGTCGAACAGTGGACAGGCCAATGAGATCTTCGCTCAATTTTTTTTACCAGAAATGGCGGCTCAGAGTGGTGAAGCGGGCCTTCCGAATACTTTCGTCGTGGTACTGAAGGATGTCCTTAGCGAATCCAAGATCGTTGGGGGGAGCGTTAGGATGGAAACCGTCGATTCGAACCATCGCGGGACGTAGATCTCGGTTGCGAACGATGAGAACCGCTGGAGGGCTGACATTTCTCGAGGTGTGGACGACTCCAGTCAGCTGCTCCCGAAACAAGATCATCTTCAGAGCGTAAATGATACGCGCCATCCAACGCGCTCGATTGAAGCGCTCCGGGGCTACGGATCGAGGTCTTCGGAAGAGCGCCGCGAGGAAAAGGATGCCCTCAGCTCAGAGAGTTCCTTATAGTCGTCACGGGGCTGCTTTGTCTGAAGCAGACGTTTAAAACCCTTGAATGAGATCGTCCCTCTTGGAGACCAGAGTCTCCGGCCAGATCTTCGCTGGTGGGAGGGTTTTTTGCCGACTGGTTGATGTAAGACCAGTAGTCCTTGAAGCGAGAGAAGATGGTGATCTCAGGACCAGAAGATGCCCCCAAACACGTAGAAAAGGCCCTACTCAAGGACAAGTTCGGGACGTGTTTGACGGCAAGCAAGTGAAACGAGGGGTCGGCGATCTTCTGTTGCAAGTGGTGCATGCACCATTGATGGCTCCATTTGTTGGCACTGGTTTGTCGAAGACATCGCCACGACTAGTTCCTGGACCCCCCAGTCTTCTAGAGCCTCGAACACAGCTGTAGCGGCGGCCCATCACCAGTTCCGGAGTGCAGTTTCGGGACTCCTAGGAGCTTCTCCACTCCTTCTCTGTGACGAGGATGGCGAGTCTTTCGGCGCGAGTGCCAATCGTCCTGAGGAAGGATCTTCCCGTCCCAATGAACGGTAAGAGGGGTAAGAGGGACTGAAAAGTCTCTTTGATGTCCTTTGCCAAAGTGGACCTGTACTTCGCTCTTGCCTGTCGAATGGACTCGGGATTCAGCACAAGCTTGTGGGATCGTGGCCCAAGCTACTTGCCGTAGCCGCCACAATTCGAAGGGCTTGGCGGTACTGACCCCAGTTCTGTCAAGGGCTCCGACGAGATCAGGGGGATAGGACGGACTTCGTGCCCCGTGTCCTCAATCGCTTTGGTGGAGAAGCGACCCCGGCGTCGGAAAGAAGAAGTCGATGTGTTGGCAGCGTTGGCGGACTTGATGACCTCAGACGAGACGACTCCAGCTCCACCATCTCTTCCCCTTTTGGCGTTGTGACGGCTACGTGAGAGAGAGATTCACGTCGGCAAACCGATTTTTTCAGCTTCTTGTCCAGACCAGCCATCAAACCCCCGCCTCCCCTTCTCCCGCTGGGCAAGAAGGAATTCCTTGTCTTCAGGAATGGGTCATCAGAGTGAGGGCGTCAGAGTGGGCGATGTCCAAAAGGTCTGGGAGACTTTCTTGGAAGGTCTTCTGTTTTTCGGCAGGCTGACTCCAGAGTTATTCTGCTTTTGTCAGGATCTTCCACTCGTCGAAAAGTCCAGTAATCTTCCTCCTCGCGCTAGTTTCGGCGATGTGGGGATCCAAAGCTCGTGTCCAGAAGTCGAGGACCTCTTTGCACCCTCAGCTGCACTCTGCTGCACCGTCTTCTTTCCCCTTGTGTGCGTAGAAAAATCGTCATAAAACGTCTCCACGGCTGGGAATTTTTGCTCCTGTGATAGTAGGAACACTATGGCCAAGAAGCCAAACTTCAGTTTGCTTTCTCGTGGTCATGACCTGAGGGCGAAAATAGGAAATGTTCAAGATTGATCCCCCACCTCTAAATTTATAAAACCCGATTAGCCTAAAAACTTTCCCACACGACAGTTTCTAAGTACAAGGCAGAATACCACAAAAGTACGTGAAAAAATATGACTTTAAAAAAATTACCCCCATGGCTATTGGCACCCTAGTGTGCGGGTGGCGCTAAGTCTGTTTGGAGGCGATCAATGACCTGAAAAGGTACTTCGTAAGTTAAGTGAGCGATTTGAAAAGCGTGGTGAGGAAGCGGGGAGATAGAGATACGATTCATAAGGGGTGGGGGTGGAGTGAGTGATTTGAGTGGAGGGGCACATGCGAGGGATGTACCTGGAGGGGTCCCTGAGGGAGACTTCCTCGGGCTACTAAAAAAAGAGTGGTCTCTAGAAGTCACCAAGGAGGGATGAATGGCAGGTGGTTGAGCATGGTGGTACACCCCCCAAAGGAGAAAAAGGTAAACAATGACCATGTTGTGTGCACGAACGCATTTCAGATACTCTCGGGGCTCCCAAGAGGAAGATACGAAGGTAAGGACGGTGGATGATACATCATTACCCGAAGGTAAAATTTTGGGTTTGTTGGTGACAGTCAGGTTAGACATCTCGACAGCAGGTTCGTACAGGGAAGGGATGCACATGAAGTCGGTGAGTTACCCAGGGAAGGGATAGGCTATGTTAGTGATAAGATAGTTGAGTGCATGGCGGATCAAGGAAAAAGCCCATGTCTGCTGAGTGCTGGGGGAAATGATGTTGAGTGTGTAAGAAGTGAGGAATTGCTACGGCGGTTCAAGGGAGCTGTAGGTAAAGTTGGGGGACAGGGGTGGGGTCCCTGTGGTTTTGTGGTGTTCTTCCAAAAATGCTTTTTTGACGATTTGTGGTTACTCCAGGGCTATTCCCTTGAAATGCGGCTGGCACTTCATTGCAAAGACAATGGTTGGGCCTTTGTAGACAGCGGGCCCTTTCTTTTCGGGCATAACACCTCTACCGCAGGGATGGGGTGCATTTTTTGGGGGAAAGGAGTTCAGATCTTGTCTGGAATCCCTTGAAAGGGAGGTAGGTGCACTGCAGGCTTTTTAAGATAGAGAACCGGGGTTTAGACACTGGGGTAAGGGTAAGGGAAACTTGCGACACTAGGAGGATTTTCAAAAGGGGAAGGGAACTAAAGTGATTCGTAAGAAGAGAGAGAGGAGGGGTTTAGTTAAAGATAAAGGGAAAATTGACAAAAAAAAGAGGAGTTGCTTGAAGGTTTACTATACAAACTGTAGGAGTATTTAAAAAAAGATAGATATCCTGAGAGGAATAAATAGTGTAGAGGATTTTGATATAATAGCATTAACAGTAACATGGTTGGATATGTCAGGAAAGGTATTCGATCCAGAAGTCGAGATAGCTGGTATAAGTTATTTCACAAGGACAGAGTAGGCAGACGAGGTGGAGGAGTTGCGCTTTATGCAAGAGATGCATTGCAGTGTTGTGTTAATAATGTTATAAAAACAGATGACAGCATAGAGTCTATATGGGTAGAGGTTACGGAGGGAACTGAGAAAATGGTTTTTTGGGTTTGTAGTGTATAGGCCTCCAAACTTATGTAAAGAGGATTCAGCTCCTATATGGGAAGAAATAAACAAGGCCTGCAGATATAATCGACTATGCGTGGTGGGAGATTTTAATCTTAGGAAAAATAGACTGGGATTTAATCATAGGTGACAGGGACGCAGATGAATTGTTAAATATAATCCAGGAAACCTAAGTCAACCCAATCAAGGAGCCTACTAGAGGAGATAATATTCTAGATCTATTGCTGACAAATAGAGACGATTTAGTTACAAATGTGGAGGTCGGTGGGAATTTAGATAATAGCGACCATTATGAGATCAGATTTAGCTTAAAATGGAAGTTGGAAAATTAAGTGGCAACAAGCATCGAATGCCTAATTTCAGAAAGGCCAATTATGCAGGATTAAGAAGACACCTGGAGGTTATTAATAAGAGGTGTGGGATGGAGGGGAAGAAATTTTCCCAGAATAAGGACAGGGCGATGACAGCTGGAAAGGCCAATTATGAAGGATTAGGAAGGCACCTAGAGGTAATTGGCGTGGTTAGATATGGTAGTGAGGTCGAGGCTGAGGAGGTAATTAGAGCGGTTAGACAGGGAAGTGAGGTCAGGGCTGAGGAGGTAATTAGAGAGGTTAGAAATGGAAGTGAGGTCGGGGCTGAGGAGGATTATACCTCATTTGTAAGGAATATAATTGACGGACAGAAAAGAAATATTCCATATAGGGAAATAAGGTCCAGAAAGAGAGATCCAAAATGGATGACCACCAATTTAAAACACAACATTGGAGTAAAAAGAAACATTTGTTCAAGGCAGGATTGGTAAACAAAGAACAGTATAACATGATGGCGAGGACAGTGAAGAAATTAACTCGAGTTGCTAAGAACAATTATGAGATTAAAGTAGCAGAACAGGCGAAAAGGGACCCAAAGGGGTTCTATCAGGTATATAAAACAAAGACAAGGGAATTAGTTGGGCCGTTAAGGTCAGGACAGGGTGAGGTCTTAAATACGGATGAGGATATGTGTAAGAGTCTAAATGATTATTTCTTAAGTGTTTTAACGGAGGAGGATACACAGACGATACCTGATAGTGAACAGATGTTCAAAGGAAGCGATGAGGAGAAACTCAAAGATATTGAGATAACTAGGGAAATGGTGGAAGAGGGTATAGATAAAAGGAAAATTTTTAAATCGCCAGGACCAGATGAAGTGTATCCCAGGGTATTAAAGGAATGCAAGTTGGTTGTTAGTGAGTCGTTAGTGCACATTTTTAGGAAATCGGTTGAGATAGGCGATGTGCCATTATTGTGGAGGAAGGGAAATTTTTGTTCCCATATTTTAAAAAGGGAGACAGGACTAAAGTCAAATTATCGACCCGGTAAGTCTAACATCAGTGGTGGGTAAATTATTGGAATCTATTATTGCAAAAAAAAATTAGAGAGCACTTAGATAAAACATAGGTGATCAATGATTTACAAAAATGGATTCACCAAGGGTAGGTCATGTTCACCAATTATTGAGTTTTTATAGGAAAGTTTATGAGACAGCAGATAATGATAAGGATTATGATATAATATTTCTGGACTTTAGTAAGGCATTTGACAAAGTACCACACGAGCGACTCTTAAATAAGGTTAGGGCTCATGGTATAGATGGGAAGGTTCATCATTGGATCAGAGCTTGGCTAAGTAATAGGCAACAAAGGGTTTCAATTAATGGTTTTAAATCTGAATGGGGACTGGTGACAAGTGGAGTTCCACAAGGGTCTGTTTTTGGGGTTTATTACTATTTTGATATACATCAACGACTTGGATAGTGGGATTAGCAGTGATATCAGCAAGCTTGCTGATGATACTAAGGTAGGTAAGATTATTGGATCACAGTCTGATGTAAACATATTGCAGGGGACTACTAAAAGTAGAAGTGCGGAAGTTATTCTAAAGCTTTATCTGGCTCTAGTCAGGGCCCCACCTAGACTATGCGGTTCAGTTTTGGTCTCCATATTACAGGATGGATATAGTGTTGTTAGAAACAGTGCAGAGAAGGATGACCAAAATTATACAAAGGGATGCATAACTTTAGTTATGAGAGGAGATTGAAGTATAAAAATTTCACTCACTCGAGAGACGCAGAGTAAGGGGGATCTGATAGAAGTTTTTAAGTGGATTAAAGGGATTTAATAAAGGGGAGGTAGGAAAAGTTCTTACGGCTTTTAACCAGGGTAGAAACAAGAAGTAACGGATTCAAGCTGGAAAAGCGTAGATTTAGAAAGGAAATAGGGAAAAAATGGTTCACAAATAGGGTGGTGAATGAATGGAATGGTCTCAGTAGACAGGTAGTTTGTGCGGAGTCATTAGGGAGCTTTAAAGAGGGGCTGGATAGGTTCAGGATGGGGATGAAAGGTGGATTTAGGTTTGTGTTAGGTGACAGGAACTACCACGTGTAGGCCTCGCGGCGCCCCTTGAGCTTCCTTATTTTCTTATGTTCTTATGTTCTTACGACTCTACCTATATGTGGGGTTTCAGTGGGGGATGTGTGTGTATTCAAGGGGGGACACACGCATCTGAGGACCAGAATCACTCAATTTTGACATTTTCATGGAGTGCTAAAATTTTTCTTTTGGCCTAGAACTACAACGTAGTATTATGATTTTTTTTTTCCCAATGCTACACCAAAAAAAATTAAAAACTCCAATAGTAATGAAACTTGGTCACATAATGTAAAATCCACGAAAAACACGATGGAGATAATAAGATTTTGGCTCTAAAAGCAGCTTTGGGGAAATTTTGGCATCACCTGTGTGGTGTCCCCTTAAGAGAGAGAAGAGAGAAAAAAAAAAAGAAGGAATAATGTTAATGTGTCAGATTGTCAACGCTTGGTAAGGGTGGGGGGGGGGGGGGGTCGGTCGCAAGCCTTTCAAAGTATTAGGGGGGTCACAGACCCAAAAGTTTGAGAACCACTGGGCTAGAGGATGGTCATCTCCTGAAAGAGGAGCAATAGGCTTCAGGCCCCCCAGGAGTACCCTAGATTTTCCTGAACAACTAGATTATCACATCTGCGACACCTACGGAGACGGGAGGTCATGACCTCGCTTTTCTTGACCTGAAGGGGCATTGACTCTGCCCCATGACGGCATCCTGCGGAAAACTAGCTACCAGAAAAATCACGGTGTCCACCCTCGCCTGGCTGCGAATCTCTTGTCTGGGAGGACTTTCTTTCGGTTTCTGTGGGTGCCTCCGCCTCTCCGTCCCAATCTATACAGAAAGGAGTGCGCAGGGATCCATCCTTAGCCCTGTCCTCTTCAAAAGTCCTGCTCTCCAACCTCCACATCCCTCGTCACTCCCACCTCCCCATTTATGCTGATGACATTACCATCATCAGCGGGCCAGCACTCAGGACCAGGGCACCCAACATACCTGCAGGAGGCAGCCACCGCTTTAGCTAACTGGGTAAAGGCTTGGGTCTTTCTGTCAAGCACCTAAGAGCACCCTATGTGCTTCACACTCAAACCTGTCCCCTTTTCCACCCACCGTCAGCATTTGTGGCGCCCCAGTTCCTACTCTAGGACACACACATTCCTTGGTATCCGGTTGGAGGGTCCTTGCTTACCTGGTCTCCGCACGTTGAATACCTCCGTTCAACATGCAATAGGCGCCTCGACATAATGATGAGGGGGTGGTGTCCCGGGGGGCCGTCATGACCTCCTATTAAAAATACTATCAGGCGGCAATCAGGTCTAAGCTGCCATACGGCAGCAGGCTCTATGTCTCCCGGGGAGCCCTTCTACCCTCAAAAAGCTGGACATACCACAAAAAAGCAGCCTGCAGATTTCTATGGGGGGAATGGGTCCTCCCCAGTCATCGCCTTTCACGCGGAGAGCTGCATCCCCCACTGCAGGTGCACAGGAGGGCGGTCCTGTGCCAACAATACCACCTATCATGACCCTGCCACCATCTCACCCCCTTGCCACACTCTATGCCTCCTCTGGTGTTGATCATCACACCCCAGTTGGCTTCCTGGAGAACGCCAGCCTCTATTAATCAGTGTGCTGCTGGCCCACTTTCCCTGTTAAATCTGCCTCCACCTCCTCTTCAACCTATCAGCCACACTCCCCAGTCCCACCCTGGCAGCACATTTCTCCTATGGGTTTCCCTGCATATCCCCGACCTTCCTCCCAGACACTCTGCTGGCATCATTTGGCAGCAACACTTTTCAGGGGAATTGGAGCTGTCACCCCTACCACCATCACCCCCAAGGTCTTTCACTGATGGGTCCCACTCCCCCATCCTTCCTTCTACAGATGCCTGCCATCTAGACCCCCACTCTAACATCTGTAAGACGTGGAGGCTGATGCTCTGACGGCGGAGCTTTTCGCCATCCGTCAGGCCCTGGCTTATCTCATCACACCTACACCTGTGCCAGGGCTGTGATCTACATGGACTCTCTCTCCTCCCTCCATCTCCTTCCTGTCGCCCGGTATCATCCACTGCCCTTGCTCACACCTTCAACGACTCCTCCTCTACCTCATGTCAGTAGGCTGGAAGATTACCTTTCAGTGGGTGCCTTTCCACTGCAACATCCGGGGCAACGAGGTTGCTGATGCTGCTGCTAAGATGGCCCTCTCCGAGGTAAACATCACCCCCTCCCCGCTGCCGCTTTCCACCGCAAAGCGTCTGATCTCTCAGATTTGCCGCTCCGCTTGGGATAGGTCGCTCGGCGACACCCTCCATGCCACCTCCATGGGTCAATACCGCTCTGACTCCTCCCAGCACCCATGGATAAGACAAACATCCCGCGTCTTGGATGTCGCCCTCACCCGCCTGAGGATCGGCCAGACAACACTCACAGCACACCTGCATTGCCTTACCTCACGCCACGACCCGTACTGCCCCTGGTGCAGGAACGTCCGGAGTCGATAGAGCACTTCCTGCTCCAGTGTCCTCGCTTCCACTCCCACCGACAAATTCTACGCGGTTAACTCATCGCCCTGAACGTCACCACTTTGACCTGCCCACCCTGCTGGCCGCCGCTGCCGTCCACCCATCACAACGCACCACCGTCATCCGCCTTACCTGTGCCTTCCTGTGGAAGGCTAATCAACTCTCGCAACTGTGATTAACTCACAGGTGTACACCAGGGCGAATTATCGTCGACTTCGAACATCACTGCCCTTCAACAACAGCAACATATAATTTGTTATATACCGAAGACCAGTGGTAGAGACGGAGTCGAGGATGCTACAGTGAGTGCAGCAGCTGTCCAGGAGCCCGGCTAAGTGTTAGAATGGGGCCTGAGGAGGGTTGTGATCCAGGTTGGAAGATATTTATAGAAATTGTTTACAAAAATTTGAATATGGCTGGTATGCCAAAAAACAGGATCAGAGCCTAGAAGGACTCTACTGGACTTCTCTGTGTTCACTGAAGATGGAAAGGTAGGAAGTTACACTCCAGAATTACCAAAGTGGAGGTAGATGGCGATTAGACAAGACTAGACTGAGGAGACTAATGGAAGAGTTCAAGTGTATGAAGTACATGATCGAATGTTTGAAGGGGAATTTTTATGCAATGGGAGGAGTGAAAGTTGAAATTTATGAACTGAAAAGGAACGAAAAAACAAAGAACAAATGAAATTGAGGAGTTACAAAAATATGGAGAGTTAGAAAATGGTTTAAATGAGGAATTAGAAAACGAAATGGAGACTAATAGAAGAATTTGAATGTATGAAGTGTTGACTTGATGGTTTGAGGAGAAGCTGTGACGAAGTGGAAGGTCTGAAAGTAGAACTAAATGAACTGAAAAAGAAGGAAAATCAAAAGTAAGGGAAAAAGAAATGGAGAAATTGAAAAAAAGAGAATAATGAACATAGAGAGCAAAATGTGAGAATGGAGAAAAAAGGTTAAGGAACAAGTGGCAACATGATGAAAGAAGTGAATCACTGGAAAGAAGAAAAAGAGAAAGCCAAAGTGGACTTTCAAGAAGTTATAAAACAACAACAGAAAGAGCAAAGTAAACATGATAAGGAGGAGGTAGTGAAAGTTTTGAAGAAGAATGAGAATTTAGTAAGAGATGCAGCAGAAATGAAAAAATGTGTTATTATTTTGGACTAAAGGAGAAGAATATCGTTTAGAATAAGAAGAGACAGAGAAGAAGAAAAAAACAGTAAAGGACGTTTTGATGAAACTTAATGAGAGGAAGAAGAGCAAGATTTGTAGATGAAGTGGAAGAAGTAGTAAGATTAGGACCTTATCCCAGAAGGAACAGATAGACCGATAAAACTAAGTTTGAAATCACAGACGGCAACCGAAGAAATCCTGGAGAGAGCCTTCGGGCCCGAGGTCAACTGTGGAGTTCAGGGGAAGTGTATGTACAAAGTGATGAATGAAGAAGAAAGGAAAAAGTTGAAGGAAATGCAAGAGGAAGTTAAAACAGAAATGAAGAAAGAATGGAGGAAGAAAAA
The DNA here is from genome assembly GCA_016584305.1 of Chionoecetes opilio. Classification (NCBI taxonomy): domain Eukaryota; kingdom Metazoa; phylum Arthropoda; class Malacostraca; order Decapoda; family Majidae; genus Chionoecetes; species Chionoecetes opilio. The sequence continues at coordinate 6,363 of JACEEZ010004393.1, read as the reverse complement.
ACTTTTTTTTTGGAGGGTTCAAAAACGACAGGGTGAGAAAGTGGTACATAAAGAAAAAAGACTAAAGGAAAATTGTGGGAGGAAAAAAATGTAAAAAAGGAATTAAATGTCCACGAAAATAGAAGGGATAATACCAAGAAGGCTGGAACTAAGAGATTATTTATTAAATACAGATCAGACGTGGTGTGCTAACAGAAACTAGATTAGTAGATGACCAAGTGGTGATAAGCAATAACTACAACATGTGGAGAAGGGACAGAAGTGGTAGAAGAGATGGTGGAGTTATGATATGACAAAAATTTGGGGTGAAAGTAAAAAATGTGGAGTAAGGAGGGGAGGATATAGGGGAGATGACGAACCAGCAAGACTTTACCAGTGTTAACAAAAGGTATAGACCCAGCAAAGAAGATAAATTATATTATGGCTGCCCCATTGGGAAAGAGTCCCCCATATAATTTAGAAATGGAGACGGATTAAGACACAAAGGAGGAAGATGAATTGTATAAAAAAAAGCAGAAAGGACTTTGGGAAAACTAACATGGAGAGACGAAAAATATTCTTTGAAGAAATTGACTGGGAAGAAATTAAAAGAGTGGATGATGTGCAATGAAATATGACATTTTTTGGGTATACAGTACCTCCCTAGTTTCGCGCTTGCTTTTTTCCGAAGGTTAGCGCTAAACCGAGGATCATGAAACTCGGGTATTTAAAAAACACTGTAAAAAAGCTTTTTTAGTCCGGTGCGAGGTGTAGTACCATATTTGAAAAAACTACCCTGTATTTTCATACCCTGAAAAATACTAATGGTCCTCAAGACGAATGTTTTAGTACTTCCTCAGTACTCAGTACCTCAGTTTCTTACCTGTTACAAGTATTTCAAATACCATAACACATTCAAATCAACTACGTAATCTTTTATCACGCTGGTATGTTACATTCCCCTTTTGGCGGCAGATTGTCACAATTGCCGCCAACAGCGCCATCTATCGTCTGCTAGTTTTGGGACGTATCATTTCCCCACTAGGCTGTCACACGTACCTTAAGCTCTTTTCAGTCTTGGAAATTATCACCCATGGCGAATTCATCAAAACGAATGACTAATACTATCGCATACAAGCTAAAATTTATAGATACGCCAAAGAAAATGGAAACAGACCAACAGAAGACACTTTTGGATCACCGCTGGAGAAGCGGGGGCCCGAGTGGTCCGCCCCGAGCATATGTTGTTGTTGTTTTAGGGCTGCGAGGATCCCTTGGGGAACACTATGAACCTGGTGATGTCCTATGATGCTATCACAGGTGCGGTAGTTGACCCGTTTTTCCCCAGGAAGGCACAGGTGAGGAGGATAACGGCATGTTGCCCGGGGGGGTGGAACACCAGCAGGGTGGGCAGGAAAAAAAATAAGGTGACGACTTTCAGGGCGGGGGAGTTGAGGGCTGTAGAATACATGGTGGGAGTGGAAATGGGGACACTACAGAAAAAGTTTTCAATAGTCCCGGAGCTTTCTAGACCAGCAGTGGGGATCAGGGGACAGACGGAGGGTGAGGTGAGGTTTTTGGCCCAAAACACAGCTGGCGAAGACGACAGGGCCCTTTTGCGGTGAGAAAAACAAAGGGTTTTCTTTCCCTCCCCTGTAAACGCGTACAAAAAATTTATAAATTTTTTTTGAGGGGGGAAAAGTGTTTGAGGGTGTTCACGTCAGACTATGTCCCCCGGGTTTTGGACTCGGATCTTTTCCCGTACTTTAAAAAAAAAGAAAGGGAAAATAGAGAATATAGATCCATAAACATACCGCTGCAAAAATGTAAGGACATCATACGCTTGGTGGCGATCTTCCGGGCTTTTTACGCAACAGGTTTAATAGGAAAACCACTACTTTGTGATTGGTAAAGTATATTAATATTTATCCATGTCTACAACTCTTAAAGATGTCAATTCGCACTGCAGTTTAATAACAGCTTAAGCACTGCAAAAATAGAATAATAAGAGCTTAGCTATACTGTTGCGGAGAGGAAGGGGTTGTGGTGTGGGGGGGAGCGGGGGGCCGGCGGAGAGAGCCTCCCCAGTCATTACACAATCAGTGAGAAATGGGGGTGGTGCGTTTGTTTAAACCCCGATTTATGATGAATTTTTTTAGTTTAAAGTAAATTTTTGCATGGGTCATTCTTTTTCAGAAAAAGAAATATATAATGGAAAACTAACCAATTTTGCTGCTACTAATGGGCCATAACCTTTTTAAAAATCCGCCTGCGCCACCCCGGGCGAGGGCCAACCCTTATAGCCCTCGGGTACAGGGCCTCCAAACCCAACCCCGGAGGTCCCCTGCCAAACGGCGCATAGGACACCCTAAAAATAAAAATAAATTAAAAATGACGAAGCAGCGCGAAAATTGGGAAGATAAAGCGCGGGAAAATCGGGAGGAAGAATTTTGAGGCCCGAGTCAAATGTTCTCTTTGGTGAAAAATGCTTCACAGTAATTTATACCCCTAAAAGTTTTTTAGCCCGAGGATATCGGCATCCGCGGTGAAGGTAAAGAAACGAAAACAAACAAAGATCATGTCTTCACATTCCTTTGCGGGTGCTGATCTCCCTGTACTTTTCATCCCCTTTTGGATAAGATAAAGACATTTCGGTCTTTGTTATTTTTTCTTGGTTTTTTTACGAAAATTAAAATTTGTGCGTAATAAAAAGAGTTTTTTAAAATCTCACCGGGAGACACAGGCGGATGGGCAGAGGGTGCATCGGGTCTGGCAGGCGCGCTGGCAAATGCGGGGTGGAGCGGGGCACACTTTTTTTTATTTTTATTAAAATTCAGCACGATGTTTCCCCTGGTTTTTGAGACCAACTATTATTTCCAACCCAAAGCTTCACTAATTTTTCTGAAGGAATACTTTGTTGCACAGCACAGACATGGCAAGACTTTTCCAGCATACCAACCTTACCGGGGCGGGACTAAAAAAAGGGGAAAAAGACCCGGAAGGATTCAACGTTACCCTGGGCCCCCCTTGTAGCGCAGAGAAACTCTCGTGTGGCCCCGTCAGGGGAAGGGGAAAGGTGACTTTTAAAAATTTGGTTAGGACTCAGCGCGAAACCGAGGAGCGAAACCGCATACGTGAAACTGGGGAGGGTACGTATATGAAAAAGGAGTTTTAAAAACATTTTTCCCCTATATACACCAGGAGAAAAAGGTCACAAAAGTGGTGGGTACAGGGTTTGAGGTGTTTAGAACATGGGATGAAGATTTGGGAGAGGGGTTGGTGAAAGGCTTTAAAAAAATCATCAAAACGATGATGCCAATTTGGCTTTTGGCTAGAAAGTCAATCCCATGCAATCTTTATCACAAGAAATCTTCAAGAAAAATATAAGGAGAAGAAAAAAAGGGGTATTTTTGTGTTTGGGATCGGAAAAAAGCATTTGACAGGATTTAAGAAGGGGCAAAAGTGGGCATTTCGAAGACAAAAGTTACCGGAGAGGCTTGTAAGGTTGGTAAGGCACTGTATGAAGGGTCCCAAAATCAAGGGTGAGAGTAGCTGGAGGAAAAAACAAGCCTTGAGATAGGTTGGGGGGGATCAAGGGTCAGTCCTCGTACTTTTGTTTGTGGTAGGATGGGAAAAGGCCCCAAAGGAATGCGAAAAGGAGAAACCAAGGAGCTGATAGCCGGATTAGTCTTTCACGAGACAAAGGGGAAGTTGAAAGGAGATTTTTAGATTGGAAAAAAAGAAGCAATGGAGAGAAGAGGTTGAAGGGGGAAAGTCCAAGACGAAGGTAATGGTAACAGGCAAAAAAATAGAGCAAAATATTCAAGTTGGAAGGTTTCCCTGTGGAGGTGCGGTAGTGGAGTAGGAGTAAATTTTCGAGCAAGAAATGTAAAAAGTGGGCCATAAAAGATGTTCGAGAATAGGAAAAGAATAGGGGTAGATTTCTGCGTCAGTGTGATAAGAAGAATAAAAAGGGGGGGCCCTCCCCGAAGAAGAGGAGGTAGAAACTATAGAAGGAATGGTGATTAAATAGAAAAGTGAAAAAGTTTTTTTACTTGGTGACATTTTAGATAGTGGGGGGGAGTGGAGAGGCAGTAAGAAAAAATGTAGCAATACATGGATAAAGTGGAGAGATAGCGGGATCTGATGAACAAAATTATTCCCCTGAAAAAAGAGGGAAAAGTATTTTAAAACATGTATAAGATCAGTTTTTTCTGTAGGGTTTTGAGACATGGGCTTTGACGAAGAAGTTGGAGGATGTTTGGGTTGGGGGTGATGGAGAAAAAACTGATTTATACATGCTTAAATATTTTTCCCGGTTTTTCAGTGGAATATCTTGGCAATTCATTACATGAACAATAAATGATGAGAAAACATTAATAAACTACCCCCCCAAGTTTCACGCTATGCGAGTTGCGATCCCCGAGTTTTTGCCGAGTCCAAAATTTTTACCATCATGACTTTCGCGCATTATTCCCCCAGTTTTGCGTTTCTTTTAATTTTTTATTATATTTTTTTTTTTTGTGTGTGTGTGTGGGGTGTGTGTGCCATACAGGTTTAAGTTCCCAAACTCGGATCCCAAGACTGCAAAACCCAAAACTTGCTTGGGTTTCCCGGGTTTTTAAAAAAAAAGGCAGAAAAAACCCAAAACCAGCGCGTATTGCGGGCGGCGTTGGGTGCCCCCACATGGGCCGCTTGGTTTCCCCGGCCGATTTGTTTGTTGTTATTGTTCAGTGGGTTTTTTGTGACTGTAGAGTTTGTGTACATGTTATTTTTGTACTTCTACAGGGGTTAGGTTTATTAGGCCCCCAAACGTCCAGGAACTTTTTTGTTTTTTTTTTCATGTGATTTTCATGTTTTTTTTCCCCCAAATATTCTACGTTTAAAAGCGGAAAAATCCTTTATCGGCCAGCTGGTCCCGGGTGCGGTTTTTGGGGAAATTAAACCCTTAGCGCGTTGGCAGTGCCCTTCAGGGGGGGGGAGGGTAGGCCCTGTACTCGGGGGGCTTAATGGTTGCCCCTGCCGGGGTGGCGAAGGAGGTTTTTATAAGATTAATGGGCCCGTTTAGTAGAAGGAGAGGCGCATTAGTTTAGGAGAGTCGCGTCCGGGGACTGGGGGGGAACCCGGGACCAGCACAGGGCTCTGTCACCCGGACAGAACCCTCCTGGGGAGAGACAGGAGAGGTATGTCAGGAGTTCGCTGAGGAACGAGGGTCATTTGAATGAATGACCTCCGACCCGCCTCCCGAGCCCTGGAAGCCCCGCCCAAGTCCCATCTCGGGCGAGTGCTATTCAGCACAGTGGGGACCCGTGTTGGGCATGGATGGGCAGAGGCTCGTTTGGGGGTACTTTTGGGCCGTTTTTTCACGGTGGACCCTCCAACGAGTAGCTTCCCCCACTGGATTTCAGGCAGGGGGGCCGATCCTCCCCTTTACGAAAAAGCCCCTCTTGCGAAGTCAGAGAGGATGTGGTAAATTGAGGGTGGAAAGGCAGCTCGGTTTTAATATAGGTGCGGAGTCCCCAAAGCGGGGGTGAGGCCAGATCCGTGTGTTTCATGCTGTCCGATGCCGTGTGGCAATAGGTACCATTCCCCCTGACGGAAAAGGGGGCTGGTGTCCTATTGGAAAGGGAAAGGGGGCCCTAGGACTGAACAATTACCGCGGTATTACACTGCTCAGCGTGCCCGGGAAGGTGCTTTCCCCCTATTGTGACACGGGCCCGAGCATCTGGTTTAAAACATAGGACCCAGCCGTCGGGTTCAGCCTGGTAAGTCAAAAACGGACCGTATCCTAGCGCTTCGTGTCCTGGGGAACGCCGACGTGAGTTTTGAAGGGATGCTTGCAGCCAGTTTATTCAAGAAGGCGTTTGAAATCCCGTGATCGGGGGTCACTTTGGGATCTTCTGCGACTTTATGGGTTCCGAAGGGACTATTGGGTTTATAACCGGTCTGTATTTTGGGATGAGAGTGCTGTAAAGTGTGGGGGGTGTATCAGCTTTTTTCCTGTTAAAAACAGGGTGAGGCAAGGGTGCGTCCTTGCCCCCTCACTTTTCAAACGCTTTTAGGGGCGGGTATGGACAAGGTTAAGTCAAATGATGTGGAGCAGTGGGATTCCGAAGCATCACTCAATAGGAAGCGCTTTTTCCTTTTGGGTATCCATATGCGGGGGATTCGCCCCTCACAACCATGGACCTATTTTTTGACCTGAAAAGGCTTTCGACATGGCTTGGAGACCCGGATATTACAATCTCGTATGAGTTTTGGGTTTGAGGGTTTTCCTGGTTCCCCCAGGTTTCCTAGCCCAACGGGGGGTTCCCCAAGGAAAAAGGGTCCCCGGAGGTTTGGGGGGCCCCAAAATTTTCCCTTTTTTTTGAACAACCCGCTTCC
>JACEEZ010004391.1:0-19821 GCA_016584305.1 Chionoecetes opilio | reverse complement strand
GTATTTTAGTCAAATGTTTTTTATATTTTTCCCTTCTTTCTTAGCAGTTGTGGCAGAGTACATTCATATGGTGCAGGTAGAGGGACAGGTGCTGGACGGAGACTCTTTTCAATTGCACAGTACATCACCAGTATATGACATAGTAAATCAAGGATGGAAATTTATCACTATATGAGAACAATCACCAGAGAACAGCAAGGCGTACATGAAGAACGGGATGGAGAGAAATAAATGATTTGAACAAAGCCCAGTTGAAAAGTTGAACATGACAGTTATAAGCATTTTTTTAATAAAATTTCTGAAGTTTTGAGAGAATTTATAGATCATTTCTGAAGTCTTGAGAGAATTTATAGATACAGTTTCAGTGATAAATCTTACTCAAATTCTTGGTAAAAATTCTAAACTAATTAATTCGAAGTATGAGCTCATTAACTTTCATTATTTTCAGCAGGAATAATTCATTAATAAACGATGATTGATCTGCCTCAAGTGGTGGACAAAGTAACAAGCATGGCCACAGTTGGCTATGCACTCACAATACAGCAGCTCATAGTCCCCAAAGTCTGGCTGAAATAATTGCCTGTCTGTTGACAAGTCCAGGTGAGTCACAAAGCTGGAGTGACCCTGTGGAACTGCCACATCTCGGAGCCTCCTTCATCTCCTAAAACTCGTCACCCTTTCTGAAATTATCTGAAGTTAGTGACTCGGAAGCTATATTATTACTTGCCTCACTGTCAGACTCGGAATGTCCTTGGTGTCGTTCATGGGCAGTGACCTTCGAGCCATGACCTGAAAACAAAAAAAAACTCGACATTAGAAAAAACCTGTCGGTAGACGCGGCATCACTGTAAAATACCACACATCATATCACATGAATACACGATTTACCTAAGCTGCTAAATAGTCAAAAACATTTATCTCTAATATATTAGTCAATCAGAGGCAAAAACATTGCAAACATAAAATTGGGTACTACCTCGGTAAACCTGTGTCCATGGGTCCACTTGGAAGGCTGTAGGAGGGTAATGGCTGGTTGGTAGAACAAGCAGCGTATGTTCTCTTTTGTTTATTGGCTCTAGTCAGACTGCTGCACTGCAGTTTGAAATTTCGCGTATCGCCAAACTTGGTCCATTGATGGAGGCGGTGGTTGAGTGATTAGCGTCTTAAAATGGTGAGCTCGATGTCCCGAGTTCAAATCCCGCCAGGAGCAACTGTTTCTTCAATCGTCGAGTGGCCGAAGATACCCATATGCTGCATGAACCTCACCTTTCGACTGCGACTACAAGTGCGGCGGAGGGCACCAGGTGGCAGATTGAGCCTCAGGTCAAACCATCACAGGTGTCACTATAAAAATCCACCCTGCGCCACCACGGGTGAGGACCAACCATCACAGCACTACAGAAGGTGCAGGGCCAACTATCTGAGCCCACAAGGAAAAATAATAGCCTACAGGCGCTATAGGCCCAAACGTAAAAAAATCAAAATATTGAAGCGAAAGTTATTTTGCGCGTTAACGTGGCGTATTTTAGAACCCAGTCGGCCTTTCCAGGGTTAAAATAAGCTCATTGAAAGAGATATTTCTTTCCTCTGGCCAATGTGTTTCTCGCTTGTGACAATCTCACAAAATTGATCCCAGTCAATATTGTGAGATTGTCTCAGAGCCAATACTTCCAAGGCTTTTTTCTCTGCTCGGGGTTACGTAGGCAGACTGGGAGGAAATTGAAGTGATCTCAAGACAATGTGATGAGAACCTGGTGTTCATGCATTACAATTTTTAAGTCTTGTGACAATAGATTCGCAAAAAAATAACTTTTACCGCGACGAGAACAAATTGAAAATGAGTACTTTTCAAGTCATTCATTGGTCGCGACCTAATAATATCTACTAAAAATACAAAACATTTAACTCACAGTCTCTCCGGGATGGCAGAAACTGCAGAGAAAGTACTCATCACACTGAAATAAAGAGACATCAAGATTGAATTGCATAAAAAAAAATATAATGTTGAATAAACTTCCTGTCCAGCAAAAAAAGAAAGAAAAGATCATTCATCCATAAATCTTAAATGACAGGCATAATAATAATAAAATCATAAAAAAACACAATAAACTCAAAATCATTGGTTTGAAAGACTTTTATGATGTGGAGGAAGTCATTTGTTTGCTTCGGTCTGTTCAGGTAAACTTTGTATGCAATAGATGACTGACATTACGTAAACGCATATATATCATTGCATGCAACCAACACTACAAAAAATCAAGACTAGCATGAAATAAAAATGTTCAACTGTATCATGTTTCCACGAACCGAGAAAATAAAAGAATAAAGATCAGTTACACGAGCTACAAGTTACTCTTAAATCGCGTGACTTGTGCTTGTAAAAGTATCATTGTATCCACCTCCCCAATTTACTACCATCTTACACGCCCTTATTACCCGACTGAACGATCCAAAAGGTGGGGCTGAAAAAATGTAAAAAGGGTCATTTATCTTTCAGGAGCATGATACTTAAGCAGTGTGAGTGGTAGTAATAATACCAGCGACATAAGTAGTAGTAGTTATAGTAGTAGTAGTTGTCGTAGTAGTGTAGTAGTTTGTAGTGGTGGTGTTAGTAATATATGAGATAGTAGCAGTAGTTCAGCAGTAGTAGTAAGGTTAAAAAATAGCGCCTGTAGGTTCTAACGTAAAAAAAAAAAGTAGTAGTAGTAGTAGTGGTAGTAGTAGTAGCAGTAATAGTAGTAAGAGTAGTAGTAGTAAAGATAATAAATAGCAAAATAAGATAGCTACCCCAAAATCATGCCTTTCATGGAAACATTGCATCAAATCACTAATCTTCATAACACCTTTACTATATCTGAGGAAACACAAGAGCTTACTGTCTGAATAATAATGGACACTGACCTCCAAATAAACGATGACAAAAAGGTGTACTTATGACTTATTAACAAATAGGTATACAAGTATCATTTCAGTAATGTAAAATAACATGAAATAGGAGCCCTTGTAAACAATTATAGCAATTTTTTAGCCACATTAGGTAGGAATGGGGGACAATGAGGATCATGATGAAATTAGTTCTACTAATAAGACACCATTTTCATGTACAGTAGCTTTCCTGGCTCGATTGATGATAATGATGATGATATAACCAAATCACTTTTAAGGAGTGAGATTCATGTCATTTGTGCAAACTCTGAACACACAAACACACACTCTCTCTCTCTCTCTCTCTCTCTCTCTCTCTCTCTCTCTCTCTCTCTCTCTCTCTCTCTCTCCTTCTTTACAATTTTTCCCACGCTCTCCCCATGGCCCATCGCCCCATTTAGGTGACCCACGGTCGCCCCTGTTCACTCCCACGGGGCCCAAAAATCTACACCCCAAAACGGTCCCTATGTAACTACCCCTTCTATTCGAAAACCCCAATTTATACACGAAAGGAAGCTTCTCATTGGCTCAGCAGGACACAGCATTTTCTAGGAGCGTTCTGTTTGGTAGAGGAGAGTAAAAAATTCTCACTCCCTTTCCTTTTTGTAGAAAAATTTCCTCCCCCTTCTGTTTTTTGGGTTTTTTTTCTGACTATTTCTTTCACTTTTTTTTGGGTTCCTTTTGAACCACCCTTGACCGGCTTTAAAACCCATCCTTTCCTTCTTAGGGTGCGGGGAAAACCACCACAGACCACGAACTGATATTTGCGTACAAATCAGTCACAAAACCACACACACACACAAACACACACACACACACACACACACACCACAACACATGTACACGAGAAAGGGATTGCCACCCTCACTCCTCCAGGATTTGGAGGTCAAAAATCCTCAGCTTACATCTCGTACCTACTCTTCCCTTAGGAAATGTTTTTTTTCTTTTTTTTTCTTTTTATTAAGCAACATCACTTATTTTAATTATTATTAATTTTGTTATTATTATTTTTTTTTAGTTTTAATATTGTTTTATTATTTTTTTTAGTTATTAATATTATTTTTATTATTATTATCATCATCATCATCATTCATTATTTTTTGTTATTGGTTTTATATATTAGGGGTAGTTTTATGCTATTATTCCCATTTTTCCCCAAAATTAGTATAAACTTTTGGTAGTTTTATGCTCCCATCATTACTACTATTTATTTTTCAAAGAAATGGTTTTGTTGATTTATGGAGGGGGGTGTTATCTTTTGTTACTAATTTCTTTATTTTTAATTTTTTCGGTATTACTTTTATTGAAATAATTCTTTTTCTTTTTTTTATGCATCTTTTTATGTTTTATCACTATATTTTATTTTTATTATTATTACTATAATCATTTTTTATTAATTTTTTTTTTTTTTATTACTACTATCTATATAGGTACTCTACATTTTTATTATTATTTTTATCTTTGTTACCACTACTAGTTTATCATATTTTCATTACTACTATACCTAATTATTATTTTATTACAAATATTATTTTGTTTTTTATTATTACTATTACTATCGTTATTATTGGTTTAGCATTATTATTTTTGTTTTATTGTTATCATCATTGTCATTATCTTTTATTTTCACATATCATACAACACACTACCAACTTTGAACAGCTTAAAAAAATATTTCTTATCTTTGTCCATGCAATGTGTATATAACATTAATTGTTTTTTTTAATGGTGTTGATTCCCTTTCACTCAAAACAATTTTTTCATTCATGGTCTCATACACTTTCCCTTTTATATTCTTTTATGCCCCCCGGCGCGGCAAACGCGGAAGCGCGCGTTCTTTTTATTTTGCGCTTTTTTTTTTTCTTTTTTTTTTTTTCTCTCACTTCCACCTCAACATTTAACCAACATGACCAACTTACACAACATGATTGAATAACTCTGAACTCAGACAAATCTCTATTATCCTTTTTTAAATTTAAGATAACCCTAATCAAAAAAAAAAGGGGGAACATAGCTTAAAAAAATTTAAATGCTCTTAGGCACACTGACTTTAATAAAATTTTCACAGTATTATGACATCATGGTATAATAATTAATTCCCCATAACCCCAAAATAAACTAAAATATTACATATAATTCAAGATCTTTACCAAAAAACATAGTAATATTGCAGCATTCCTTAATTTTTTACCCGCACCCCAAAATTTTTGGCCGTTACTGAGACCTGGCTAAAATAACAAAACAAACATCTATTTCAGTAGGGCTATAATTCCATCACATGGTTAAAACCCACTAGAGCACAGGGAGGAGTACACTCTTATATCACATAACATCTACGTGAAAAATACAAGAATTAACAATTTTAAACGTTTTAGAAATTAACAAAAAAAAAAGAACTGTAGCTCCTGTACTTACATATTATGTGCAATATACAGACCACACAGAAAACATAGGCATCGAAGATTTCATATATTTTAGTACTTTTTTTCAAAAAGAACATTAAGAAAAAAATAAAACCGAAATTTTGGAGCCCTGAATATAATTTACTTGAACACAACACTCCCCAAAAAATAATTTTCTTAGCACGTTGCAAACTAAAAACTTTTTTCCACAATCTACGACCAACACGTTCCCTGATAGCCAAATTTTAAAGTAAACATCTTTGCTGGCCCCATATATTTACAAACTTTAATAGAAACTTACATCTGGAATAATACATTATCCAATATCAGACCACCTCCCAATATTCCCTTTAAATTTTACCCAATCAAATACATAAACTTCAAAAAATTGTATTTAATCGACAACAAAAACAACCCAACTAATTTTTTCGAACAAACTAAGGTTTGAATGGAATGATTTTTTAATATCTACCTTAAATTCAAAACTTAAAACAAGTTTTTGAAAAACTACAGAAATATATAATAAAAGCTTTTTTTTAAAACAAAATTTGTAAGTGAAAAACTTTTTTTAAACAACCCGGGATCACTCAACCCAGTTATAAATCCAAAAAAAACAAAAAAAAATTTATACGGCCTATAAAGTTAGGGCTTTTTCCGAAGATTATTAAAAAACATATCGTAACACACTTAACCCCAACTTTAGCAGGCCAAAAAATCTTTTACACTAAGAATTTTTGTAACTTTAAGAATGAATAAAAAATGTGGAACATTATAAAACAACTTCCCAATAACAACCAAAAACAAATTAAGTAGATAAGTCACATACAATATAATAAATAAATATTTCTCTAGATATTGCTACAGCGTTTAAAGAATTTTACACAAATATTGCCCCGAGTTAGACCGCGGTTTTCCACAATCTATATGATCCCTTAACTTCCTTAGAGGGACTATCCTAATTCCATGGAGTTTTCCGTCCACCCAAGATGTTATAAAGGGCATTTAAATTCCCCAAAAAACAAAAAAAAATAACACTTATGAATTCTAACATCTATTTCAAAGAAAAAAGAAACCAATTAGCAATACCATTATCGATCTTATTCAATCAATTATTAACAGAGGGGAAATTTCCCAGTGCCTTAAGCAGCCCCTGTTATACCTATCCAAAAAAAGGTCCTAAAGAGTCTTAAGCAATTTTAGACCCATATCACTGTTAAGTTTTTCTTAAAAAAATTTTTGAAAAATTAATGAAAAAATCCCTACTAAATTTTCTTGAGTCTAAAAAATTATTGATCCCAACATTTGGTTTCCCTACAGGCAGGAACACTTTTACAGCTTTAAAAACTTTCACCGAGGAAAATACAAATAGCTTGGGTTCCAGCATTTTCTTTTTAAGCACTACTTGATTTCACTAAAGCATTTGACCAGTAAGACATGATATACACTTTGAAAATTTCAACATTATGGGATACGAGAAAATGTAATGATTGGGTTTTGAGATTACTTATTCAAAAGAACACAGTCAACAAAACTTCGATAGTATATCACCTCACTAACCGTTTGATATGGGGGTTTCCCCCGGGAAGCGTGTTATCCTATTTTTTTCCTTTTTATATAAAAGATTTTCCCTTATCTTTAACAAACCCAAAAAATACTCTTTGCTGACGACTCAACCCTCTACATTACAGATAAAATCAGCAACTGATTCACACTCCAATTTTTGAGCTCCAAATTTTTTAAAAAATGGTGTCTAAGTAACAGATTGATTATAAATTTAAAGTAAAAAATTTCTACATGTTATTTACCCAAAAGGCCACTAAACTTGCTTTTCCACCCTTAATATTAACAACTCCATCATTAAAAAATGAACACACACACTCTTGGGGGTAACAGGATGAAAAATGCATTCAAACCCCATTAACAAACCTCTACGAAATTACAAACTATATCCCCCTTTTATACAAGTAAAAGATTTTGTACCCGACATATAATGAAAAGCTTTCGATGCCCATGTCTTTCCACATTTCCATTATGTACACCAACTGGGCACCACTTTCCCACGCATTTACGCCTCTATTAAGAATGCAGAAAAGATAAATTGGGTTATTCTGACAGTGACTTCTACGCAATACAAAACCCCTTTTTTAAAAAATTACACACATTAAAACTTTTTGATATCAAAAAAATTAGAAATTCAATCTATAGTTTAAATATTTAAAAGTGAAAAAAAATGATTACTGCAAAAACCACATCACAATTATCCTACACGACCCAACATAAATCCCTATTCCAATACTAGCCAACAATGTTCCAACTTTCCTCCTTATCTTGGCCCTAAAAAATGGAATGCTCTTCCAAGACGTAAAAAAATTCTTCCTTCACTATATTCTTTTAAAAACATCTAAAAAAAAACATGCTGAATAAATACTAACTACACGTCCAAAGATTAAAATTTTTTTGATGCTATGTCAGTTATTTGTTGTTTTTTGGTTGTGCCCCAAAAACCTGTTTTTGAAGTCACAAGATGGGGGGGTTGGGAGTTTTCGTATGTTTAATGTTTTATTTATGTTACATATAGATTCAAATTTTTACCATAATTTTCCAAAATTTTTGCCCGAAAAGCTTGCTTCCTATGGGCTGCCCTTTAAAGCACAAATTATTGTATAGATAATATATAAGATGTACTGTTTGGCAAATAAAATTTTCAAATGTTTCAAATAAAGGAAATATAAGTAAAACCCCCCTAATTGAGTAAATTGGGGGGAGACCTAGGCGAATTTGCCGAAAGTGAAACATCCGATGGTTACCTCTAGGCCCCCCCACCAAAAATAAGTCACTCAAACATGCCAAAATCATAGATTTATTACTTGTACTCACCAAAACCAGTATTTATTCATAATTATAAGACACACACCTAAATACCAATGATAATAATAATAACAATACAAAATTACAATAAACATTTCACATAAAACCATAAGCCATCAATTTCTATACTTAAAGATTAATTTTACACCCACACACTTTTCACCCTGCAATGCTTCTATCATACTCCTAAGTTGCATATACCTCCCTACCACTAAAAAAAAAGGTACAACTTTGCCCCTTTAAAGGGTGCAAAAAATTTTCACACATTTTGGGCCTTTAAGGGTGCAAAGTTGCACTTTAACACTAGGGGGCAACTTTTGCACCTTATGGTAGGGTGCATCTTTTTTACCCTTTTTAAGGGGCAAAAATGACCTTTAAAAAGGGGGAATTTTGAGCAAAATATTACCTTTTAAGGGGCAAAAATAGCACCCTGAAGGTCTAATTGCGCCTCTAAAGGTGCATGTTTGCACCCTCAAGGGTTGCAAAAAAGGGGTCACAGATTTTTTACCTTTAAGGGTCAAATTTTCACCTTTCCGCTGGGTGCAAAATCCTGTGCCCGGTAAATAAGTTTGCCGCGACCGATGCCCGTTCTTATGCCGCCCAAACTAAACACCTACGCAAGGGAAAAATTTTATGGTAATACTTTCTTGAAAACAAGATGTCATATATGGTATATAAAACTAGACTGTATAATATATCATAAAATATTTGTGCCGCTTTTAACCGCACGGTTGTCTAGCTTATAATTCCATAATTTTATTCTTTAATCATCAGACATCAGACAAGTACGTACTTATCTCTATCACTTCATTCAAATATTTTACTGAGCGACATAAGTTTTGCCCTAAAACAGGAGTAGCAATCACTTCTCATTCTCCTTGCACTGTGAGAACACATCATCAAACATTGTCCTGTTTTAAAGTAAAACCAATAAAACATTTAGTGCAGTCATACAATTATTTTTTATCTCAAGCTCAGTTATTTGAGAAAAATAATATTTCTATACCATGAAATTTACATTTTCATAAAAATATAACAAAATATTTAAAAATAATAATAATAATAATAATAATAAAATAATAATAATATAATAAAATAATAATAATAATGTCGGTAGTATTAATGATAATAATAAGTTATAATAATAGATGGGGGGCCACAGGTCTTCGATGATAATGATTATATATATAATTTATATAATATATCCCTAACGATTATTTTATTATATAAATACAATAATAATAATTATGATTATAAAAAAAGAGTAACAATAATGATAATGATGATGATAATAAGCATAATAATAGTAGTAGACTAATAATAATAAAAATAATAAAATAATGATAATAATAATAATAATAATAAAAATGAAATGTCAGTAATAATAATTATAATAATATTAATGATAACTGTAATTATATTATTAATAATATGATAATTATTATTTGTTATAGTCGGAGATGCTCTTATTTTCATTTTCATTAATTTCTATTTTCACCCCTCAATTTTTTCATTATTTTTTTGACCTATATTTTCACTGTTGTTATTATTGTAATAATTTGTATTTTGTGTTTTAATATTATCATTAGTGTTTTTACATCATTATTATTATTGTAGTTTTCATTAAAAATAATTATTATTGTTTCAATCACTATAGTATACTACCAATATACAATAATAATATTTTTTTATCATTAATATCAATTATACCATATATTTTATAATAGATAAAATAGTAACAATAATATTAATTATGATGATAATGATGATAATAAGAATTTATAGAATGAGTTGATAATAATAACAATAATAATGATAATATCAATTACAATGATAACAAAAAAAAATAATGATAATGATATTTAAAAATGAATGGTGAATACTAATGGGTATTGGGTAATAATGAGGATAATAGAAATACAAAAAAATATATAGTAATGATAATAATAATAATGATAATAATAATAATAAAAGATAATAACAGAACAATATTTAATATATTTCCCCGGCCCATCCGCCTTGTAAAATATCAAAACATGGTGCAAAGTTTTGCACCTTTCTATGTTTGCACCTAAAAGTACCTTTAGAGGTGCAAAATTGCACCTTCCGTCCGACAAGCGGATTTTGCACCCTAAATTTTCAAATTGCACCTTTCCCGCACCATTTATTCTTAGTGTGTACACACAAAACATACACACAGATTGAATTACATTTTTTTTTTCTCTCTCTCTCTTCCCCTCTCTCTCTCTCTCTCTCTCTCTCTTCTCTCTCTTTCTCTTCCTCTACTCCCCTTCTCTCTCTCTCCCCTCTCTCTCTCTCTCTTCTCCCCTCTCTCTCTCTCTCTCTCTCTATATATATATATATATTATATATATATATATAAAAAAATATATATATATATATTTTATATATATCTATATATATATAATATATATATATTATATATATGATATAATATAATATATATTTTTTAATATATATAAATATAATATTATATTTATATTTTATATATATATAATAATATATAATATATAATATATATATATTATATATTGCAAGGGTTCTGTTATTGCCAAAACCATTTAATTTTAAAAGGGTTTTTCATCAGTTATAACTTTTAATTTGAGTATATTTTCTTTTTATGGAGGCGGTTTTATAATGGAAATGTTAAGGTATCATGTAGTATGTAGAATTATGTAGATGTTAATAAAATATGCTGGGTTGCAATTTCATTTTTTGTTCTTAGGTTCAGTCTAACTTGCGATTTTCAAATTAAAAACTGTTTTTAAACTAGAAGTATGATATATTACTATGCGTGAAAATCATATAGAGTTAGTCCCTTCCCCTACACTGAGGTGGCAACACTGGTCTCGCTTTCTACACTGAATTGACCTATCATGAACGGTTTCTGAATTATAAATTTATGACAACTTGTTTCTCACACAGCAACACTTACCCATCAAAAGTTATTGTAAATGGATGGATCTACAATTGATCCCCGGCATTTCCCAATTATATATCGAAAAAAAATATTTTCGGCTTTCTCGCTGCTCAAAAACATTCCAAAATTGACGAAATCAGGTTTTTGTTATTTTGCCGCAAAACTAGAATCGTTAAAGAAAATTTATTGAAGTAACAAAGGTTTCATTTTGGGAGGTGTTCTACATGATGCAGTAATCGGCTTGTCAAAACACCTCATGGTTGTCCAGAAAATTGATATTTTGAATAAATGGACGAATTTTGCTATTTTCTCGGTTGATTTACCAATAAATTTTTTTTTGGGCTTTACGCCAAATGATAGCCTTAATCTACTTCATATTTAATTTCTACACATGTTGCACGTATCTGCCATAGTTTTTTAGTTATTGAAAAAAACGTGATTTAAAAAAAAAAATCAAGGCCTACCCTTGCAAAATTTGCAATATTTTTGAAAAATTGATTTGCTTGAAATTTTTTTCATAACAGCTTTCGAGAAAGCTGAACACAAATCTAGAGTCAGTTTTGGTTACGATGAAATTTGAAGTCCTATTTCAGCCAATTCACAGTGACATGATACTTCCGGAATCCTTAAAAATCACAAATTAGACCAAAACTTACTACAAGACATAAGAATATGATAGGAATTACTAGATTAATCATTACTCAAAACAACGATCAGTATTAGTATTTTTAGTATTAGTATTTTGTATTATTAATCCCATTTGAGCCACCCCTACGATTGTCAAAATACTTATAAAAAAACCCAGGGAATACTATAGGAATCCTGTGGGACTTCTAATGCCCTCCTATGACTCCTGTAGGATGCGTGAAGGAGCGAAAGTACCGTGAAGGACTCTGAAACGATGAATATATATAGAGAAAGAAACAACTTGTGTTTATGTGGTGAGTTGTGATGACCTCTGGGATGAAGAGTGAGGCACAGGGAGATAAGGAAACAAAGAACATAAGAACATAAAAAAAATAAGGAAGCTACAAGAGGCCGTTGGAACCTACACAAGGTAGCTCCTGTTACTCAACTTACCTATATCCACTTCTCTTCCCCATCCATTAATTTACCCGGACTCCTTTTAAAGACCCCAATCGGACAGGAGAAGACAAGAAGGGCAGACTATTTCACAGGTGACAATTAAAAATGGATCCCACAATGGACTAACACACGTATAGCTTTTTGAATAGCGATCAAAATGAATTAGATACTTAAGAATTATCACTTAAATATCATGTATCACCGTATGGAACAAATTCATACATCTATAAGAATGCAAGAAAATTACAAATTTACGAAAAATTCGAAATTGAGAGAACAAATGATAGGGAAATGAAGGCGTAGGAAGTAACGGAAGAATAAAAGGGATACGGGAGAAAGGGAGGTAAAGAAATAAGTTATGGAGGGTCTTGGAGGAAAGGGAAGGAGGGAGGACGAAAGGAGGGAAGGATAGAAGGAGGGAGGGGGCAGGAAGGGGCGTCAGGCCACCATTACGACGGTCTGCAGGGGGACAGTAATCCCGTCGGCCCATTTCAGTGAATTTTGGAAGGCTCGGCCACGGCCCCCCCGCAACATTACTGCCCCGCAATATAACTTTTGCAAAAACTCTCCTAGCGGTGTTGCCAGACTAACACTCGACTCATCCCCCTTCTCTCTTTCAGTACGAAAAAACAACAAACAAAACCGTCTCTCCCCACTATAGAAAAACGAGAGTCACATGAGTACTTTTAATGCCCAAAATTTAAATAACCATACAGGAAAAAGGAGTATGTTTGTATTTCTGCCCGACATCGCCTTCAGCAGGTTTTGGCAATAGCCTGGCGGCGTGAGGGTCTGCAGGGAAGGTGCAGAGGAGCCGCGCCTTTTTGGCCTTCGGTGGGATTAAATTTTGAAAAGAGGCGAGCATGTGACCCCTTTCCTGAGGGCCCCAAATGGGGTTCGTAGGAAGCTTGATGGTCTTACTCCCCTTTTTAAGACAAATTGTTACTGTAAGATAGATGATAAGACGCAGCCGTGCTCTCCTATCCATCCCCCTCCCCCTTACCATCCCTCTGCCTCCCCGTTACTTGAAGGAAACGTGACCAGCGTTGTAAACAGTGCCCAGTCTGCCCCTACACATAAATTTCCCGCTGCAGCCACACTCACCTCAAAACAACACTGGTCACTTGCACCAAAAAAACAACCCGACTAGACCCGGGAAATAAAATCAAGACATACATACATACTGTCCAGACATCCACTGTGCATTATTTTTTCATCCTTAACTATATATAACCTGAACTAATGCTTTAAAAAATCTACAAAAATGGGTTTATCATGATGCATTACAGTTAATCGCAGGAGCAAATAAGTGAGACCCTGCCGGTGATGGTTTGTGGAGGCTTTGAGGGAAGTGTGCGAATAGGAAGGGAAAGAGGAGGAGGGGAGTGGTGGAGGAAAAGACTCCCAGTTAGTTTCGTGATAAAACCGTGAGGCAGTTGGTGAAGGGAGACGCACGTGCCGTAGCTTCAACAGAAACATAACAGGAAAAACTATAGATGCTGCCTAAAAAATATTCATTGACTATATTGCAACATTGGGTAAAATTGCAGGAAAAAATTTGAAAACGATGCATTTTCTTTTACGTCAAGGTGGGTAACGTGAAATAGATATTGTGGATATGTTCGTGTGCTAGATGAGAGAAAAAAATATTGCGATATAGAAAATGTACTATTACTCTTTACTGCAAGCTCCAAATTATTCGTGAGTGCTTCAGGAACAGAATTGTTGTTTTTACAAGATTTTTGAGCGATGGTAATTTCATCAAAACTGTCGGGCGAATCGGTGTGTGTTGTGCCGGGGAGTGACGGCGTTACAGTGCATGGCAATACATTATAATAGCAAGCACGAAATCACTGGGGCTCTCCCTGGGGGCATGACTGTAATTGGGAAAATTTTACCGTGATTCTAGGCATTGACTAAATACTGTCTTCCTGCATCCGCCTCCAAATAAATCCCTAGAAACGCCACTGAGTGTGTAAATAGAATGATTTATCCAACTGAGTCCTTAAGGGATGCTTAAGTGCATCACAAATATCTTAGGCCACGCTGTAGCTGAGTCTTTCACAAACATGCTAAGTGCGACGCCATGTGTTTCATGTTACGATAATTAAGTTGTAACCATCTTTTGTTTTGAGACTTTTTCATCAAAGAAAACTAATGTGATATATAGTTCCTTCTTTACTATGAAATTTCCTCCCCCCGATGGGCTTGACTGTGAAAACCAAAACTTCACTTCATGATAATGCTGGGGCGTTCTAGGCTTAGAAGTTAGCGCTTGTTGTGGGTGAGATCAGAGCCCTTGTCCGCAGGCAGCAAGATCTTTATGCAATCGCCCAAAGATAACCCAACATGATGCTCATAACCCTATTTTATCTATCTATCAAATCTATCTATCTTATCTTCTACAGCGAGTGCATCGGGGACCCCCATGAAAGAGCGGCATAAACCCAACGACACACGCGGACGAGGAGACTGGGCGGGTTCATGGACGATGCCGGGCACTCATCGCCTGACTATGTTGTGGCATGGGGTGCTTTTGTTGGCTGAGATGACCACTTAGCTGCAGATACAACAATGGGAAATACAGAAAAGCATCACGAGGTGATAACTCATAACTGGGTGGGATACATATACGTATACTATATCTCATATACGCATATTAGTATCCCCGGCCGAGTGGAGGGAAATGAAGTATATGTCTCCTTTTAAGCTAAAGCCCCTTTAAAACCTAGCAGAGAATAGGCACAGGTGGTAAACCGGACCGGAGTCCCGACACGAGCTTGAAGATGGTCATTCTTCTCTCCTGCAGGGTGGATATGTAGGCTGTGTTTGCCAGTGCCATGAAAGACCAGAAATGGTCAACCTATATCATTAAAGGGGGGTAAAGAGCAAAAAATATAATGGATCGTAAAATAAACTACAACCATCAGAAAAACCTCGCATTTCAAGAGAATATAAATAATAGTCGCTCACATGGATGATTATGACAGGCTAACTATATCAAGACATTGACTTTATGAAGTTAAAATATACAACCTAAAGTAGACACTAAATTAAAAATGTTATGAGATATTCCTCTCTTCATCTTTATCTTAGTGTCCTTCCGTGCTGATATATATCTAACAAAAAACAGTCCGAGACCGCACACCACCCAAGGCAGAAAAAAAATTCTACCCTTTTATGAAAAAAAAAAAAAAATATCATCATTTATATTTATATTTTACTTCATAAGCTTTCATTCAGTAACATCATTCTTAATTCCAGCTCAGCCTTAAAGCCTTGGCCGACGGGTTTTGAGAGGATGAGGCCCCCCACCTTGAGGGCGACGGACGACAAGCCCCCTTCAGGATAGCCTTAAAAAATCCTGGATCCAGATCGAGTCCAAAAAAAAAATCCCCCATTAAGTGAGACAAAACCACATTGTTAAAAATTTTGCCCAAATGAAGAAAATTATAATAAAAAATAATAATGATTTATAAACAATACTACCTACAAAATAATAATAAGAAAGAAGAATAGGAATAGGAAAAATGATGATAATACTGTACACACTAAAAATAATAACAATAATAATAAGAATAGGAAATGAATAATGATGATAATACTACTCTACTAATAATAATAATAAAAATAAGAAAAAGGAATAATAATGATGAAATACTTTCTACTACAATAATAAAAATACAATAAAAAGAATAGGAATATGAAAAATGATGATAATACTACTACTACTAATAAAATAAAACAAAAGAAGAAAAGGAAATGAATAATGATGATAATACTACTACTCAATAATAATAATAAAAATAAAAAGAATAGGGAAAATGAATAATAGATAATATACACTACTAATAATAAAAATAACATAAGAAGAATAGGAATATGAATAGATGATAATAATAATTAAAATAAAATAACCAAAAAAAGAAAAGAACAAAAAATAACAATAAACAAGCTATTTGTAATAATGTAATGTGAAGATAATAACAATAATTAGATAATACCCGTTACTTAATAAATATATAATTTTTCGATCAAAAAATCAAAACAAACCTGATAACCCTTTCCCGGGGGACCCTGGGTGACTCGAGTAGAAGTGGGAGTAGAAATAGAATAGAAGTAGCGGCAGTGTAGGGGGAAGGGGGGTGAGTGGAGACGAGAGGCAATGCAGTTAGGCATTTTCCTTTTAGTTCTTCATTTAAAAGCTTCTAATTTGCAGTGAGGAACCAAGTGACGGGGCTTCGCGTTTAGGGCAGTGACGGGGTTCGAGCATCCCCAAAACCACAGGGCCTCGCGGGGGCCTTCCCTCACCGCAGGATCCCCGCCTTGCCCCCTGAAGATGTTGGACGTCTTTCTTTTCGAAGACCCCAACGTGACGCCCGGTTGTGCCCCCAAAGCTGGAACACCGCCTTCAGGAGTCCTAGGCGTTTTTAATGGTGACAGACTTGGTTCTGTTTTTCTCCACTCAATGGATCAGTTGTCTTGCTGGCTTGGTGGGTCCATAAGTCTGTCTGTTTTTGTATTTTTGTGTAAGTATTTCTCTTTTCATTCGAATATTTCCATTTTTTAAAAGTTTTTTGGTTTCTTCCCCCTTTTTCTCTATTTTAGTCCCTCTCTCTCTCTCTCTCTCTCTCCCTTTTCCCCCATCCTCCCCCTCCCTCTTCTCTCTCTCTTCTCCCCCTTTTCTCTCTCTCTCTCTCTCTCTTCCTCTTTTTTCTCTCTCCTCTTCTCCTCTCTCTTCCCTCTCTCTTCTCGCTTTCGACTTTCTGCCTGTATTTTTTATTCCCTTCTTCCAGAACTATTACTCTCGATTTTTTTCTCTTTCTTTTCTTCTTCACTTCTCACTTCTGCAAAAGAGAAAAAACAGGTACATAAATATACCTACAAGTGTAGTTACAACTGTCGACTAAGGAAACAGAGAAAATAAAGGATACTGCAGGCCACTTCCACCACCTTCATAATAAAAATCAATAAAAATAATAACAACAATAACAAAAATAACATTGAATAATAACAATAATATTAGGTATTAAATAAAAAGAATGGTGATAATAATAAGAGCACTCCGCGATGACATGATATTTGTTCTAGGAATGAGCCTGGAACCTTAGAAGTGGAGGGAAGAGAAGGGGAAGGGGGATGAGGAAGCTTGGAGGTAGGAGAGAGAGTGCTTAGAAATGCCCCAAATGCCCTATTCACTTCAAGCAAGATGTCAATTTTTTTCTTATCTTGCAATGATAAAAAAAACTCCTTAAAAAAATCTATGTATCCAGATCAGCATCAATTCCATAACTTAATCCTTTAAATCCAACCTCTGGTAAACTTTTCATGCAAATCCGTCTGTATATTTTGCGTAATCCTGCTAACAGACAAACAAGCAGGGCAGACAAACAAACTGAATTTTATCATAAACTCCTTGGTGGTTTTAAATATCAATAAAATACTTGTGTTTTTTTCCTTGAATTTATCCCAATATTTTTTATAATCGTAATTATTTCCTCGTCACACTTTCACTTCGATTTCAAATTAAATTATCAAGTCTGGCGATTCTTCTCTTTTAACCAGTTTGCCATTGCCTGTCGCACCTTCAATATTCACAGTTACCTGCATCCTGACACTTTCAATTATAGCCTCAAATATCAGTTATTCTTAAAATGTATCATATATATTTACCCCTACACCTATTATTTTTTCTGCTGCACTTTCATCTCTTTTCCTTCCTCTTTCCCTCCTAACATAACATTTCCTTGCAACCTGACACTTCAACCTACACCCTCAAATATCAGTAATTTTTTAAACATATCAGATCTATTTACCCCTACACCTAATATTTTTTTCTGTTGCACTTTCATCTCTTTTCCTTCTTCATTCCCTCCTAACATAACATATCCTTGCAACCTGACAATTCAACCTACACCCTCAAGTAATTCTTAAGTAATTTTTTAAGCATATCAGATCTATTTACCCCTACACTTATTTTTTTTTTCTGTTGCACTTTCATCTCTTTTCCTTGCTCTTTCCCTCCTCCTCTCTGCCTCATTCCGCCATGGGAGTGAGCGGCCGTAAAGCTGGAGGGGAAGGGGGGCGGATGCAGCAAATGGCCGCTTCTGAGAGTCGTGTGTTGGGGGTTACGACGAAGGGACCTCTCGTTATCCCCTGGTCTACTCTTCTACTTATAACGGCTTACGTGCGTCCGTCTACGTCTTGCTATCCCCGTCCAAGTGTCTGTCCTTGTATGGGTAAAAGTCTGTCTATCACTGTCTATTTTTGTTATCCTGTGAGTGTCTGTCATTTTGTGTCTTCTGCCTCTTTCTTCCTACGTGGGTCTGACTATTCGTATTTTCTTTTAATTTTTTTGTCGATATTTGTGACCGTCTATATTTCATTCTATAGATGGGTGTCTTTTTGTGTCTAAATTCGTGTAGGTCTAGGTTTTCATCTGAATACACCTGCTTTTTATTTATATTTACTTGTACAGTAATGTTTCATCAAAAAATATCATTTGATGTTTTGTTTACAGTAAGTCCTTCACGGTTCCTTCGCTCCTTCACGCATCCTACCGTAGATAACAGTACAGTCGCCACCTGCAATAATGTCGTCAGGCGCCAAATATTACGAATTATAGCATCACTACTGATTTGTATGTGCCACTGAAGATGATACACAGTAGTTTATATCATGACTGTATAATCTACCCTGTTTCAGCGTTGTTTTATGCTTTGTATCTGCAAGTATATACGGTTTCAAATTTCACTACTCGTTTTTTTTCGGGCGACGACGACGCCGGAAGGACACTCAATAAATATACACTAATTGGCGACCTTATTGTTGGTCGGCATTCTGGTATATTTTTGTAATTTTGTTCATTTATAGCCATAATGTGACACAGATGAAGACACAAAATGACACAGACTCTCCAGATAGCCCCTTCTAACTTTCCCGAAGTCATGGATGTAGAAATGTAAGTATTAAAGCCACCACACGTCTGTAAACAGAAAAAAACGTTGTCCTGGTCGACTTTAGTGTTATCTACGGTACAAGAGTCATAGGAGTGCATTAAAAGTCCCCCAGGATTGCTATAGTATTCCTAGATTTTTATAAGTACTTTGACAATCGCATGGGTGGCTCAAATAGGCATTAATAATAATAGTATAATACTGAAATACTAATACTGATCATTGCATTGAAGTAATGAATAATCTAGCAAATGTCTATCATATTTTTTTCTTGTAGTAAGTTTTGTATAATTTGTGATTTTTAAGGAATATCTGGAAGTATCATGTCATTGTGTATTGGGTGAAATAGGAACTTTAATCATTGTAACTGAAAACTGACTCCATATTGGTGTTCAGCATGCCGAGAAGTGCTAGGAACAAATTTTAAGCAAATCTATTTTCAAAAAATATTGGGAAATTTTGCAATATTTTGCAAAATTTGCAATATTTTCTGCAAAATAGATTGCTTGAAAATAGTTCTAGCATTTTCGGGCATACTGAACACGAATATGGATCAGTTTTCAGTTACAATGATGAAATGTCCCTATTTCAGCAATTCACAAACATGATCTTCCAGATATTCCTAAAACACAAAAAAGACAAA
>JACEEZ010004390.1:0-64654 GCA_016584305.1 Chionoecetes opilio | reverse complement strand
ATTTTTGGCCGAGGTCCAAAATATGCGTCGCAACCACATATTTAGGGGAGGCGGTAGCAGAGTGGTATACCTCTGCAGAGCGGAGCGGTAGCGGATACTAGTAGCTTATGGTAGCTTATAGTAGCTTATGGTAGCAGAGCGGTAGCATCTCCGACTGGCGCTCTCGGTGACCCGAGTTCGATCCCCGACGATAAGATAAGATACTTTGATCCTATCTAGACACTTTGCAAGTACCAACTACAAGATTATTGACTATACAAAGCGCCACCACGCCAGGACGAACTTGGTGGGCTCGAACCGTTGACCGAATGCAGGGACTCTGCACGCGAGTCCACGACTCTACCAACCATGCCACCCTGACGGGTGAACGGGTGACGAGTAAAACCTTTCTGCACCGTCAAGTGGCCTAAGAACACCCACATGCCCTGCTTATTAACTCTACCTTCGATTGCGAGTGCATCGGAGGACACAGGGTGGCGGCATGAGCCTCTTCTAATCACAGGCGTCACTATGGGGCATGGGGCGTGGGGCGCGGGGGCTGCGGGACAGGCGGGCGTGTGGTCGTGGGGCGGCGGGACAGGCTGGCGTGTGGTCGTGGGGCGGCGGGACAGGCTGGCGTGAGGGCGTGGGGCGGTGGGACAGGCGGGCGTGGGGCGCGGGGGCGGCGGGACAGGCGGGCGTGTGGTCGTGGGGCGGTGGGACAAGCTGGCGTGTGGGCGTGAGACGGCGGGACAGGCGGGCGTGTGGGCGTGAGGCGGCGGGACAGGCGGGCGTGGGTCGCGGGACAGGTGGGCGTGTGGGCGTGGGGCGGCGGGACAGGCTGGCGTGGGACGTAGGGGCGTGAGAGGCACTGACGGGGCAGGGACTAAACCCTTTCCACCATTCCACAACCATTTCTCTCACCCACTAAACACACCATCTCTTCTCAGTAATTGATGAATAAAGTATTGTATTCTCTTGATTAACCACCTAGTATTTAACAATGACTTAAATGATTGTGTAACATCGATGTCGCAGTGAAGTCAGTCAAATATTGACTCGTAAGTAGGTCATGTGTAAGTTTTCTTCCTTCCTGCTCTTATCTACATCATTTTGGTATTATTCTAGTGTTTGCCCATAGTCCCCAATCTCCCCCAAAACAAACTTGAGGACCTGGGAGAATGCAGGATATATGGCTGGGCTACAAAATATGCGTCGCAACCACATACTTTTTGAGTTATGGAAGTTATACAAATTCCCTAGATCTAGGGAAAATTCGTTGGATTTCTTCTGAGTCCAGAGACGTGTGTACCTGAAGATCCTCACAGAATGATGACCGAAGTGTCGCTAGGAGGTTTATTCAATGCAATGGTAAATCTTAAGAACAAAGGCTCCACCCCCTATCTTCTTCTTATAGGCCAGACCAGTCTTGGGTACTGGTGGATAAACCGGAGTTTTTGGGTGGGGGAGCACACCATAAGGGAAATATGCCCCCCACACAAGAATCCCTAAACTATGGAAATTTTCATTGTTCATGAGATTTATCGGGGCCATATTGTCCTTATATTGGGGCTCCCCCACCCAAAACCACGCACACACATAAGGAAATATGGCCCCAACACAAAAATCAATAAACTAAGAGAAATTTCCCTAGTTATCATAGACTTTATCGTGGCCATATTTCCCCTTATTTTATGTGTGCTCCCCCACCCAAAAACCCCCGTTTCCACCCTGTCCCCAGCTTGTTGGCTATATAATAAGACCAAGATAGGAGGTTGAGCCTTTATTCTAAAGATGACAAAACTCTACAGACCTATACCTAGGGCCCCCCTCCCGACCCCCCCCCCCCAACCCCCCCCCCCCCCCCGTGCTGTGCACTAACCTAACCTCCCTAACCTCAACCTAACCTAACGGGGGGCGGAGACCCCCCCGTGCTATTTTAAACTACATAATAGGTTAAACCTACTACTTAGATACGCTCTACATTTTTTCAAACTCGTTGTCACATTGCTCATCTTCGCTGGACTTAGTTTTTCTCAGCAACCTGAAATTTTACTTATCGGCCATGTAAGCAAGTAATGATGTACACTCATTAAAAATCTAAACCGATGTTTAAGGACAGTAAGTAATCTACGTAGAGCCAACATTTTGGGTCAGTTTAGCGTGGAGCCCCTTTGTTCTTAAGATTTTCCTTAATTTTCTTTGGTCTTGATAGAACTGGCACTGCAGCCACACAGCAGATCCAACGTTGTACCTTGCCAATTGCCGAAGCTTCTTGTGTTTCTTTCTATTGTCTTCAATCTTTCGTGAGCAAGTAAAATTGTTGTCAAAAAAAGGTTTGAAGATAATGGTTTTCTTTTTTCAACGTCCTTAAAGCTGTCCGCGTTGATTTTTTTGGGGTGGCAACTATGAAAAGCAAGCTTAGAGGCATTCTGATGCCACATTGAAGGGTTAGTGCCTAACGTCAGTCACAGGTCCAAGGCAGATTTACGGCAGCCATGGCCAATGGGATTGGGTACCTTGGGGGCTCCGGATTCGCCATGGGGGGCACGTGCCCCCCCCCCGTAAACTACGGCGCCCACTGGCTTAGCTGATATGACCTACATAAGGTAGAAAGATAACTAGGCAACAACCATTACTTTGGGCATTGGAGAACTAAACCTCTCAAATCACACGTAAGGCGATCCCTCCCTCCCTCTCCCACTCACCAGTAGCGGCCGGCCTGGAAATTTTTTTACTTGGGTGGCCCAGGTTGGACCACACATATCTGTTGGGGTGCCTTGGCATAGCCATTAAAAAGAATGAGTTGGATTTTCTTTAACCTCTGACTCATCTGGGGTGGCCCAATGAACTTCGATGGTGGCCAGGCCTCCCCCTAGAAAAGGGCCTAGATTTCTCACTCTCTCTTCCACTACTACTCATTCCTCGCACTCTCTTCCCCTCCCTCCCTTCTCTCTCTACTTACCTTAACGCTGCAAAAATATGAGAAAAAACAACAAAATAAGAGTTGTTTGGCCAAGAATCCATCCTTCTTTCCTCCTCCCAGCTGCCTGCCACCACATCGGGCCCCCTCGCCGGCTTGCTCTCAACTGACGTTCGTACCGGATCTCAAGGAACTCAACACTGCCTTCGAAACACTAAACTTTTCCTATATTTCCTTCCCACAGCCCTTATCTGTTGACGTTTGACTCAATAATTTTTGACACTGTAACGTTATCCTAATCTTTAAATGTTAGTACATGTGAATTAGTATTGTGTTGGTATAGTTTTTGTAGTCATTTAAAAAAAAAAAATATTAATACAGTGGATATTTTTATATTACTACTTATTTTAACTTTCGTGCTTCGGGGGGGAGGGGGGGGGGGGGGAAGGCAGAGAAACAATCTTAACAGCGGCACCACTCACAGAGGATTGTGGTAGGATAATCTTTTTTGTTTGTTTAATGCGTAGTTTGTGGGTTTCAAAGGAGTGAATTGTTTTTTGTTAGCAGTGGCGTGGCTGGGTTTCTATCAATAGGGAGGAGCACCTAAAGGGCCCCTATAGGCACGTGGAGCTCAGGGGCCACTCTGATGCCACATAGAAAGGTTTTTCAATACACCATAAGGGCAGAATTCTACATATCAATCAGTGTGGGTATAAACATTATATATGCAGCATGGCCCGAGTGGAGGCCACCTGGGGGGGCACAGGATTCTCATGGGGGGGAACGGCCCCCCATGCTGCCTTTATTTGTGTTACTGGGTCAAGACGCCTTGCGAGCACAGCAGATGAGTAATAACACTGCACACAAGTTGCACATTTTTCTTTCACTAAAAAAAATATTTTCGAGGAAGAAGTTTGCAAGGCACCAAGGCGTGAAAATAAACCTTATATTTTCCATAAATTTTGTGTAATGAGTGGTCAATGTGGTTCACACCAGCATGCTTAGGTATAACGTTTCCGTGTTCTGTAAAATTCATAAAACATCTGACTATTCCGCTCAATTTTCCTAGGATAACATAAGTAGTAGGATATTTTTGATATTTTTAGATTTGTCCCCAAAAAGTGGCATGAAATAATGCTTTCCTTATGTACAACACAAACACTAAATTCACCAGTCTTAGAGCCCTTCTTTCAATTGAATTTCATGTTAAGACCCTTAATTCACACCCAGATCTTCCATTTGCTTATAACAATTATTTGTTGCAAGCCAAGAAAAATTAAGAAACTATAATGATATACCAAATTATTTAGTCGATAGGATTCTAAACAGGTCATATCTATAAATCATTGCAATATATTTCAGTGGCGCTCGTGTCATAGGCTGCATGCTGCAGCAACCCCCAGACACTCACTGCCAGTGTATGATTCCTTAGAGACCACAGGCGAGAAATTTGATATACTACTAACAAATATATCATAATAAAAAGTCATTATATGTTATTTTTAAATTATTTTTTCAGTACGTTACTAGTGAATTTTTCATTAAAACCAGACTCAAAATGTAAGTACGTTCATAGTTTTGCTGTAACGATTCTTCTGCGCCGGCCGCCGCGCCCCTTTGTGAACACATGAGCTGCAAGTCCGAGGCAGCTAAATCTCGTCCCTCTCGGTGTTTACAGTGCGGTAGAAACGGTGTGTGTTAAATCGTGCTTTCGTTTAATTACCCCTTGACGATCGAAATCCAGTGAAGTATTTGCAACATCACTTATATCCCAGCTGATATGTCTGGCACCATCACATTTTTAGCATTAATCAATCAATCCCAGCTGATTTAAATGAAAAGTACTGACACTCAAGCGTACCGATTTTATTTTTCATTTTTTTTTTTTGTTCCATCACAAAGAACTGGCCAAGCCCAACAAGAATGGGTAACCCAAAAGCCCGCTTAATTGCCAGTCCCTATAAAGAGACCGTAAAAGATAAAATAAAAAAGAGGGGTGAGCCAATTTAGTTCGGGAGGGTCTTTTTACTCCTCTTTTGAAGATTAAGTCATAGGAAAAGTGGAAACATAGAACAGAAGAGAGTTCTAGAGTTTACCAGTGAAGGGATGAAAGATTAAAGATACTGATTATAACTCTTATGCCTTAAGAAGATGGACAGATAGGGATGAGAATAAACAACGAGTAGAAAGTCTTTTGCAGGCGAGGCCCGCGGGAGGGGGGGAGGGCATGCCAGTTAAGCAAGTTCAGAAGAGTCAATTAGCATGAAATAACGTAGAAAGGAGAGCAAGAGAAAGCCACATTGCCGGCGGGATTTAAAGATTAAGACAGTCCAGTCAAGATAGGAGTTGATGAGACGAAAACCTTTTGACCTCAACCCGTTTAGGCAGAGCTGTATGAGTGGATCCTCCCCAAAAATGTGAGACATACTCAATCATGGGGCGGATAAGGCCCCTGTAGAGAAGCAAGCAATTGGGAGGGAGAACAAAAAGGACGGCAGAGGCCCACAGGACACCTAACTTCTTAAAGCTGTTTTTAGCACGAGAATGAGATGTGAGATTTCCAGTTACTGTAAGTTCTACCATCTCCCACCTCAGCCATCCCCCTCTCCTACCAACACTTCCATCCCACCATCCTTTTCTATTCTACCACCACCACTCTACTACCATGCCTGAAATTCCGTGAATATCAAGTACAGCTCATACCTGCGATAGGTAAAATTTGTGTATCCTACTGTTGTGTAGGCTTGCAGTCCCTCCATGTTAATTTTATCACGAGCCGCCACTGCTTATTTCACTAAAATCGTAACCAACTTTACTAATTCACTAAATGTACCCCAATACAATGAAAATTAACGTTCTGGTCTGATCTCAAGGATCTAATGATACACTTTTCACGGTTCGCTTATTTTTTTTTGCGCAGGCCCGGGTGGAGTGAGGGGCAGGAGCAGAAACAGGACGTTGTGGCGGTGCGACGGTCGTTTCCCGACTTCAGTTGGAGACAGGGGCGGCGATGTAGGGGCCTGTCGCTTCCTTATTCCTATGACGACGGTGAAGCAGTCTGGTTTAGGGGCGGGAGCGTCCAGTGTTTGTGGGAGTGAGCGGGAACGGTAAGGGATTGGGTGGTACAATTTACTGCATTTGTCCAGAGGGATGGAGGGCGGGCGGCCTTGGAGGTGGACGGAACGGTCGAGTCAGACGAGCAAGTGGGATAAGTACTAGTCGTTCGATGTGTCATTTCGTATTATTTTTTTTTCTTTCCACAACTTTACATGATTTTGTTCAGTGCTACTTGAAAAGAAAAAATCATAATACTGTATTGCAAGATGAAGATGGATGAAAATTATCTTAAAGTAATCGTCCAGACCCATTTTTTTTGCTTAATTTATGTTGAATGCGCATTCAAAACACCTAATCCACACAAAATAATTGATTTCCAGGCCTTTATTTCCGTAAGAACACACTTTTTGTAAAAAGCGCGCGAATTTCTTTTTCTGCCCTCCAACATGCTACAATATTATTGATGACGTAACAATAGGTGCTCAAATGTAAACACCAGTCGTCTGCCTGTGTGACACCTGCGGCAAATGTGATGATTAGCGCTTGTACTTAGGTGTCAGACAGTGAATCTGTCGGTGTTACAGATCTAGAGTACATGTCTCTGAGACAGAAATAATTGACTCTGCTTCGCGTATATGAGGAAAACGAAACCTCAGATTGTGGATGGGAGCTCAACTCTATATGTTTGAGCCAGAAGTACCAGGTGGATGAACAGTGGTAGCGGAAAACCTTAGGATCAGCAGGAGGACCTGGCACTTTTCCAAACATGGATTAGTAAAGTATCGGAAACCATAAGTTTTGCGTGGGAATCACAATGAAGGTACTTTCTCCGAGAAAATATCTATGTTTAGTTTCGAACACACAAACACACACATCTCTGTATTGTCGGACGAAGGATAAGGAGAGAGAGAGAGAGAGAGAGAGAGGAGAAGAGAGAGAGAGAGAGAGAGAGAGAGAGAGAGAGGAGAGAGAGAGAGCGAGGAGAGAGAGAGAGAGGAGAAAGAGAGAGCATGAGAGAGACAGAGAGAGACAGAGAGACAGAGAGAGAGAGAGAGACAGAGAGAGAGAGAAGACACAGAGAGAAAAAAAAAATATAATCGACCAGAAATAAGGAAAATGGAGAGGAAGGCCTCTTCTCTCTCGACAGCACTTTAATTTAGAGGAACCCTCAAATTCATCTCCTGTTCCCTCCCTTTAATTCTTCTCTCCTTCCCTTCCCTCTCTCCTCTTTGCTAAATCGTCTACTAAACATCACGAGGTCATTATTGGTCCTTGAGTCTTCCTCCCCCTCCTCTTCTTCCTCCCTCCCCTCCTACACTCCGCCGCACAAATCTTTTCAACACATTTAAAACGTTGTCGTATCGGTCCTGAAAGTTCCGAACTTTATCTGGAAATGCATAGTTTGTCTTGGCTGCACCCTAAGGGATGCATGCATATGGCATATCGCAAAAAAATCTATTAGAAACACCCAAAAATCTTCAAGTACTATATTCATCTCTTGTGTTTACGTTGCTTCTGGATTAGCTCGGGGAGAGGAGACCACCTAAAGTGACGTCACCGGCCCGTGCGCATCGTCCGGCAAAGTCTTGAGGGGCGTTTTGGAAGCTCGTGGAATGTGCAGATTTTGATTACGGATTATTTAAAAAACGGCTGAACTGGATGCAAAAAGGACACATATTGTTGATATACTCGCGTGAATGGCTATAATTCTATTGCATTAAATCAGGAATGGTGAAAGGTCGGACGATTACTTTAATCAAGTTGTTATCCAAGGTTCAAGTCTCTCATTTTCGCACTACCGGCATTATAAGGTAAGCTTATGGTTCAATGTCATGTTTTTTGTAAGTTTCCTTTTTTTTTTACTAATTTTATGATTCACTACCTGATATACACATTGAGCATTATAATACTTTTCCTGGTGGAATTTACTGCTATTGAATGGTAGGTATACTAATTTCACCCGTGGAAATTGAAAGAAAACCTGAATGTCCACCTCATCTATCGACCTGACTACCAACCCTTAGTTGTTTGCATGATCTTTGCCGAGGCTACAGTGCGTGGCATGAAGCTCTGAAAAATAACGTCCTGATGTTCTGTACGATCAATAGTTTGGAGGGGTTACTGAGCGATGCCCTCACCACTCTCTCTTCTCTCTCTCTCTCTCTCTCTTCTTCACCACTTCACCACCTCCAAGCTCACAACCACATTCACGCCTCACTATTTACTCCGTATTGGCAGGTCCTTTCCCGCCGCCCCGCCCAATTCAATACAATGGCTTACGAGCCTTACTCCAAACACATGCGTCGCACACTCAAACACGCCCCCATTCAATACACGCACGCCCTGCCCAACCGGGGCGTAAACACTATGTTTGTCACAAATACTGTGTGCACGTCCTGTATCGTAATTTTACTTATTTGTATGCATTTTTTTTACTATGTAAAAGTTCTTGGATGTATTCGTGTCTAACATGTTGCATCATTATTTCGCACTTTTGTGCTTATTCTTTCTTTTTTAGCCAATCATCATGT
Organism: Chionoecetes opilio; assembly: GCA_016584305.1. Lineage (NCBI taxonomy): Eukaryota > Metazoa > Arthropoda > Malacostraca > Decapoda > Majidae > Chionoecetes > Chionoecetes opilio. The sequence goes on along the minus strand of JACEEZ010004390.1, from coordinate 56,164 downwards.
CGGCAAATTGTTAAGAAAGAGGAAAGTGGACCTCGAGTGTCGGGCCTTCAACCCTGAGTGGGAGAAGTACTTTTGTCACTGAACGCTTCTGGACAGGCCCAGTGCTCATTGCTTGCAGATCTTGTGGCTGTCCCTCAAAGATAATAAATATGCGCCCGCCACTGGGAGACCCACGCACCAAGCATCAGCTTCGCTCGGATGTCTGCTGCCGGAAAAAGGAAAGGGGAAAAAAAAGGAGTCCCTTTGTCAAACTGTCCAGGCAAACCTGCAGAAAAGCACTTCATTCTTCCGTAAGCAGACTACTGATGCTGGCAAAAGTGACCGCGCGCCAGCTATGAGTTTCCCCGCCTCCTTGCTCGCCGGATGAAGGCCATTCACCAGAACGGTGACTTTTACTCAAGGAGTGCACTCAATGGTTTGTGATAGATTCCCTCGTCCTGAAAGCGTTCTGCCTTAAGAAAGTGTGAGCCTTTCACACACCCGCACTGTTTGTCGTCGCATTGAGGAATGTCAGACCGCGTGAACGACTCGGCTTAAGACCTGTGCTCAAATTTCGATGCCTTCCTCTCTCGCTTCTTGATGAGAGCACAGACCATGAAGGACACAGCCCCACTGGCTTTTGATTTTCATTCGTGAGTCACCTGCTGCCCTTCAGGTTTATGAGGAGTTTCTTCACAGCTGTTCCTTTGCACGGCACCACCACTGTGGCAAAACATCTTCGACGCCGTGCTTCAGTGTGTTGAAGCAACGACTCCCCTCGACCTGTCACGTACCTCGTGTGCGTGACGAGCGACGGTGGCCCCAGCAATGACCTGGAAAGAAGAAGGATTGCCCCTCACTGCTAGTGCGTCCTGTGAGGCCGCCGGACACACCCAGCCCATCCACAAGGCACGTGCATCATCCACCAAGAGTCCCCCCTGTGCTCTCAAGTCTGCAACCTTACTGATGTCATGTCTAGTCGTGGCAGGTTGTCCAATTCCATCCTCTCCCGCAGACCTTAACCACCTGACCAGTTTCCAGGCCTAACGTACGAAGTCCAAACGCACACTATGGTGACTGCTTTACTTCTGTGAGGTCCGCTGGTTGAGTCCATGCACTGTTAGAAAAGAAGGGTAGAAAAAGGGTAGAAAAAGGGTGTTTGTTTGTGAGCAAATACTGCAAACCCTCTTCTACCACCTACAAATATACCCTTTCCAACCATGCAAATAACCCCTTTTGCAACCCAAATATACCCTTATTAAAAACGCAAATATACCCATTTTGCAACCCCAATTACCTTTTCCAACCGCAGATATACCCTTTTCCAACCCCAAATATACCCTTTTTTCAACCCGAAAATATACCCTATTTTCCCACCCGCCACCCCATTGTCATTGCCATGATGATAATAATACAATCGCAATTGATTATCCTTTTTCTAATTTTTCTAGTTTTAATGGTTTTTTGGTTTGTAAAAGGTCTATTGTACATTTAATGGAACAAACTTGAACTGATAATACAAAATAGATTTAAATGAAAATACAGGATATAATTTGCATATGGGTTTTTACATGAATAGTTAATATAATATTATGAAAAAGAAACATGGTAACATAAGGAATAAGACAGGTACAAAAGCCTGTGTAGCCATAATGCATGTAATTATAACTAACAGATTTTAATTTTGTGGTTATGTATTTTGTAAGATTTCCTGTTTATTAAAGTATACCTTTATTAACAAAGAGATTGTCGAGAAACTAAAAAGGAAAACTTACAGATGATGTACGCAGACTGAAGTATATTAAGAGCTCGTGCTGCTTGGTTTTTCAATTATATTATACAAATATGCAACCTATTAGAAGTTCAGTATTTACGGTAAGTTTTGTAATACAAAAAAACAATACTCACCATTTGACAAAGAACAAATGTTTATTTCCCATGTACTTATAATTTTAATGATTTCACTGCAGTGTGACAAATATACCTTCCACAGCCCCTGACCAAGTATACCTTTTTCCCCCTTCTGCTGTTGACAAAATAGCCTTTTACTACACTTCTTGACTGACATATATACCCTTTTCAACTCTCGTCTAAAAAGGGTATATAAAGGGTAAATGAAGGGTTTAGATCGGCAGCATCTCACTTCAGAGCCTGGACATAGTGTATGAACAGGGTAAGTGATGGTGTCGATGTAACACTTCTACCCTTAATATACGCCTCATTTCTGGAGAGTGTTGGAGCCATGGTGTCCCCCGCCGACGTGTGTGGCGACCTTCAGCAGGATGATCGCCATCTTCCCGTCAAAAGAACCTCCCCTGTGCTGATCATTTTTTTTCCAACTCCCCGCAAATGGCTTGCTCGTCCCCTGACCCTGCCTCACAGATATCACTATTAACGAACCTAAAATGAACCCTCAATGTGGGAAGCTGCAAGGCAAAAAAACATTCTAGTCACAGACCTGTATTGGCAAACATCACCGCCCTTTCAAGGTAAAAGCTGCGGCTTGTGGGAGCCCTCAACTGGCTGCGGGTCAGTTTATGTCATTTTCCTCGTATTTCGGCTTGTGCACCTGATATGTGGACCTGAACCCACTTGTGTTCGACGTTGTTCCACCCTCTTTTGCGGGAGGAATTTTTGGCCTCCGTATTTCACAGGTTGCGGCCACTGCCATTTCCGGGGCTTTCCAAGCTTGTTTCACAGCTCCCCCTTTTGACTCCCTGTGTGAAACGAAGCCCCTGCCCCCCTGCAAGATGGGGTTGGTGGAGCTTCAGTGGTAATGACGAAACTGAAGGCAAAGTCCGTAAACCGCCTTCCTCCACTGTCCCCTTCTTCCGTGACCTCGTCCCTCCTTTTTAACAAATTTCCAAATTACAATTGAGCATGTAAAAAACGCATCGGGTGGCATGTTTTGGCAGCACTTACCTCTTTGTGAACACTCCTTTTTTTTTCAAAAATGAAACATATAACCAGGTCTCGCATTCCGCTCCCAGCCAGTGACCGCCACCTCATAACATTCCTGCTCTTTTCTACCTCATCAATCGATCCAGACCATTGAATTCCTTCTCCATGGCAAAACAAGCACCAGCATCCCACTAATTTCAGAATGTCTACGTTGATAAAACCTGTTTTCCTGCACACTGATTTTGCAGTTTTTCATAACTTGATAGTGGGAATCTAGTCCACTGGTTTTGCCCTGCTTTTCTACAAATTTTTTTGTATATTGTCCACAAACTTTTTTTCTGCGTCCACTTGATTTTTGCAATGTATTTTAATAAATTTCTTTTTCACAACTTTATGTAATCTAGTCCCAATGGTTTTGGCCTGCTTTTCTATATGTTTTTTTTTGTATATTTGTTTACAAACGTTGTTCCTGCCAGTCAATGATTTGAGTTTTTTTCAAAAAAATAAATTTTCTTGTACCTCTATCCACGGTTTTGGCCTGTTTTTTCTGATAATAAAATTTTGTACGTTCCCACTTTTGGGTTCCTTTGGCACTCCGGCCCCGCAGGCTACTCCTAGAAGGGCTTCCTCTGGCCCTCTCGCACTGAAAAGGTTGCCGACCCCTGCCTTAGAGCCTGTGGTTGGGTGGAGGACCCGTTACCCCCCGGTACAGAGGCTAGTTTGTGTGGGACTCCCGGGTTTACCACAGTTTGGTTAATACCTTCTCCCCCAGGTTACCCCCAGGTTACCCATTTATCACCCCGAGAGGAAAGGAAGAACACAGCTTGGTTAGGCTGGTCACAGGAACTTGCCCTGGCCCCGGTATCGGAAACCAGGGCCCGCCAGATTGTAGCCAGGCACGCCTAGCCACTTGCCACCACGGAGGCGGACAACCCACAATGTCCCCATATATACTCATGGTTCCCTTCCCAAAGAAAATAATAACGGATCAAGGGGAGGGAATTTGTACTGAGGTAACACTTTAAGTTCGCTTGTATAAGTGGATGACAAGTGTTAACAAACGATTGAAATATGCTTTGCTTTAAATTTAAGTTTCTTATGTTTTCTATAATGTCAGAAAAATATTATATGATAGTTTTTTGTTTAGCTATTTTGTTATTATAGATAAAAAATTTATTTTTCAGGATCAAGAACGTGCGGCCTTATTTAACATAAGCAACCTGGGATGACCTCTGGCATATCATCGGTGAACCACTGGACCAGAGTGAGAGAATGGAATCGTTCAGTGAAGGCAGGTTCCCATCAAATACTTGCAATGATAACGCAGGTGACTGGATTTGTACGCTAATCATTTCAGTCGTCATCCCCAATTTGCCCTATAAATGGTCCAACTCCCAAACCCGTATGTGCTGTTGTGAAATATTTTCATAGAATTCATCTAATCGTTAATCTCTTAACCACATTCATTTTTTAGTGAACAATCTATTTTCAGGTATTTCCTAAAGCCCATGTAGCTTTTGATGTAGAATTGGGATATGTAACTCCTTTGATCCAAATATTTTTGCCAAAGAAGGTTTACAGTTTGGAAGCGAATGATTAATGACCTTAAACCCGGGTGCAATAATTATGATAATATAAAATTGCTGATATTATTAATGTTATGTTTTTCTAATTTCACGTCTCTTGTTTTTTTAGGGTTTGAGGTTATATGCGGGTCCCAGTGGCCAGAGCGGGAATTGAGCGATTTAAGGGGGCAATGATAGAATCCACAGAATATTTCCTCAGTGTCATGACCCTTCAATGTGGGTACTGAAAAGCAAAGCATTTGTCAACACATAATCCCTTCAAACCCAAAGGTCAGAGTAGCTCCATTTACTCCCTTTTCTCAAAAACGGACGCCGCTGCCTAAGGTTCCGTTTTATCCTCGTGGGATTTTTAGTGCCATAACAAGGAAGATGCTCCAAGTGGACCGACGGATTAGTGGGGGAAGGGACATAAGATTACAAGGAAAATTATATGAAGAATTCAGGCCTGAGTGGGAAAGCAATTCGTGGCAGAGAAAAAAGAGAACCGATAGCCATTAAAAAATGGTTTTATTAATATTTTTTTGGTCCACAAATTTGGTTGATTTTGGTAATTTTTTGCATCAGTGTTATTGGTTACAATAATTACAATTATTACAATTGTACATAAGAAACTCCATAGGTTTCACAAGCAGGAATCATAAACTGATGTACCAACCCGCTCACACAGCCGCCCATCTAAACCGCCTCCCTTTACCTGGACTGGCCTCAGACCACCGTGGGAGAAGGGATTAGGTCCGGGTTTTATGTGGTTTAATCGGGACCGAGACAATGAATACCCTAGGCCTTAGCACGTGTCCCCACACTGGCAACATCACCACCACGGCACACACACACACAGCACATATGGAATAAAACAATCACATCCTTTTTCCAGACTAATAATTTGTTTACTAGGTAACACTAGAAGAGAACCGCCCCCTCACGCCCACCGAACACAGGCCCAGGCATTTTATGGTCGACCGTTCGGCAGTCCCTAAATGTTTCCCTCCACTGGCTAACTGCAGTCCACTGTTATGCGGTCCCCCCTTTACCATACCAGTCACCCCCTCCTGGACGATACGGGAAACGACACCTTCCCCCAAGCCACGCTTCAACGCGAGCCCGCGCACACACACGGTGGAAACACAGCCCGCGCTACCGTTCACCCAGGCGCTTTAGGCCACAGGGGACAATACCTCTACCTTGGCTTGCCCTACTTTCAACCCAAGGCGCCTGTAGGCCACAAGAGGACAATAACCTCTAACCCTTTGGCTTGCCTACCTTTCACCCAGGCCGCCCTTAAAAAAAAAAAAATAAAAAAGAGCCACAGGGGACAATACCTCTACCCTGGCTTTGCCTGTCGGAAACCACCGTAGCCCCTGTTTCCCTGGCGACGTCCCTCCCTCGTGTGTCGCTTTGGCTCCACCTCGTGGTTGTGGTCCTCGGCCCTGAGGTCCTCCCAGCCACAACAAACCCGCAAATGGCTTCTCCCTCGAACCTGTGAGCTTCGATGTTGTCCTCTCAGGAAACGCGTTCGGTAACCAGTGTTTGTAGGTCTCGAGACTGATCTTGGTCTCGAGACCAGTTTTTTGATGGGGTCCTTGGTCTTGGATCTTTGGTTCTCCGAAACTTTCTGGTCTCGGAGTTTTGGCTCGAGACCTAGGTGCCGAGACCAGGATTAAAAAAGTTGCATCCCGCTGACGTGGGGGAAGGTTTGGAAATTTAATATCATACACGGAGAAAAATCATGGCCTGTTTTTCGATTCACGCGTGCCCAATACAGCCGTTGTACTGGCTATAGATACTGCCCTGTCTAGCTCGTAACGGTGAATGATGCATGAACTGAACCCTGCGAGCGCTGATAGAGTGGCGTGGCGAGTCGGAAGAACATTCATGGACCGGTGTGGCCATTTCTCGCAGTGATAATCGTCCGTTTGCACGTACGCATTTTTTTTGCGAGCTCTATTCACCTCCGTGTACTTCATATAGTGTTAGGCCTTATGCCACAATCCTCCCCGCACCCGGTCGTACACGTACACACCACCAGGTTTTAGCTAGCTCGCCTTGGAAACGTAACCACACAACGTGCCTATTTTTCCTAATGTTTTTGTTTCTTCATGCCAACGAACGCAATGAAAGCAGAAATATTTTGACCTAAATTGTTTCCGGAGTTGTTTCACATATATTAAAATTTTGTAAATATATTTTCTTTCCCTCCCCTATAAACGTTACCCTTACCCCCCCTTCTACCCAGAGCTCGTATTGAGTCGTTTACATCGAGCACATTTGGCATCAGGGTTTGTCCAAGGTGTCCAAAACCCACAAAAATATACTTTTTGGCATTACTTTACTTTTTTTTTGGGCCATTTTTCATTTTTTTTCATCATAAGAAAATTAAAATTTCCAATTGGCGAATCTTTCTGACCAATCCAGAATTTTGTTGAGTAAATTTTTCTGGCAAAAAAATACAACAATTGGCCAGGAACATGGGCAGCTCCTGTCCCCCTGGGCAGTGGACTAGGACGTCGGACAGTGAGGGTGTAGGCTAATGCACTAGTTCCCCTCGCTTATAGTCCTATTTTTTTTTATTATCGTCCCCAAAATGCCACTAAGGTGAAGCCACACCCCCTGCCCTCCCTTCTATTTTACGTGGCCAGCTGATTGGTGCATCCTCATATTCCTAACTACCAATCACATATCTTCACTACTTTTTAACAGCGGCCGCGAGCGTGACCACTGACAAGACAATGTCCTTCCACTACGAGGGATTTTTTTGATTTTGTCACCCTTTTTAAGTGAAGATTGCTTCTGTCCAGTGGTTCCACGCGCTGTTTAAGTAGTGCAGTATATTTGTGATTGGTATGAATGATACGAGGAATGCACCAATCAGCTGCCACGTAGAATAGAAGGGAATGCAGTGGGCGGTGGCTTCCTTTAGTGCATTTTTGACCATAGATAAACAAAAAAATCGTGACTTAAATATTTCCGTTGCGCAACAGACCGGAATGAGTAATCATGTCGGCATCTTCAGCAGTTATCAAATTTCGTTCAAGGCCACAAGTAGTTTTTTTTATAAGAAACACTGAAAACCAGAAGCACACAGCAGTTTTGTACTACTGCCTATATCTGCAAGCAAAAGCAATCACGAACAAGGCTGGCAAAAATAAATTTTATAAATGCATTACTGCAGTTTATGAAGCTTCTAAAATATTTTTAGGACCGCATTTGGCGCCCTAGAAACTGGTTTTTTTCCCTCCCTCGCCCCCCCGAGTCCGGTATCAGAAAAACTAAAGTACACATTTATACGACTATACCAGCATTTGCTTTTAATTAATGGGAACAGAGGAGACTTTTATTTTTTTTGGTATATATTAGTCTACGTAAAGGGGTTCCCTTACAACCCCTCTAGGGGAGGTCACGGCAGAAGTCTCCCTTTTCCCACATATACAGCAGATATGTAAATTTTTTGGCAAATTTGTGATTTTGTGATAGAAGCATGAAACTGGTACACAGTTAGGGCATTCCTATGGGAAGATATTGGCATAGGGCCAGGCGTTTTTCCCCGGGGAGAAATTGATGCCTTTTCCCAAGAGGGCCCGCCATCCGCTGTTATAGCCCCTCTGAAATTTTTATAAGCTCCATTGTAGTGAAGGAAAAAGTTTTATGGTTTTATGTACATTTTATAAAAGTTTATAAAGTAAAAATATGGTTGAAAACCCCTATACTTATTCGATTATCTAAAGCATATCTTTAAATTTTAGTGGGGGGCTTTTCCCTATTTTCCAGGGCTTAAAATGAGAATAGGCAGTAACATATGGACGTCAAAGAACAAAAGAAGCACGTACAGATGGCATTGCAAAAGATATTAAGTCCTTGAGTGGTGATAGAAGAGATGGGAAACCCCTTTCTGCGAAAGGTTGCGATTCTTGTACTGGACAGTAGAAACTTTGTAGTGCAGCTGGGCAGACACGGTTCGCCAGAGATCAAGAGCCTTGGAGTCAACAAGTATAAATTTCTTATGTTAAGAGAAACTTGTAAACCCAAAACAATGCCCATTAGATCCTATCCAGGGAACAAACCCCATTCTTCAGCGGCCCAATCAGAGATAAGTCAGAAAAACAGCAAAAGTTATCATCTTGAAGAATGTGCTCATTTTTTAGATTTTTCATTCCCTCCCAAATACGCAATATGATCTGTGAGTTCTTCCAGCCGAAAATCAGGCCGGGCCCACCGCATGTCACAAAGGGAGAGGTGGGCATGCAAATTTTTTCCCAATTTTCCGAAATCGCAATTCCACAATTCCCGACCTTTCCCCAGTCCCAATCGAAATTTCCCGCAATTCTTTCAGTGGGCCCTTTTTTCGCAATCGAAATTTTCCGCAATCCGAAACTAATTTTGACACCAAATTAAAACAAAAACACCTAAAATTTAAAACAAAAAAGTCTATAGACTTTTAAACACTAAAATTTAAAAAAAAAGTTCAAGATTTTTTATTATTGTTTTTTTTTAATACTTCACAATTAAAATTCACAATTAAGTCTTGTCTTTTTAGGTTTTTCTTTACTTTTAACTTTCACAGTCAAGGGCTAGAATCACTAGGTGACTAGGGTGTCTATAGAAAGAGGGAAAAGTCAGTAAAGGCCCTATGTTAAACGTATGGGCGCCATCTTAGCCCCAGGACCTCTTCTTTCACCCAAGCCCCGGGGAAGTTTAAAGGGCATGACCCGCAGTTATCATGTTATACAGTAAAAGGATATATCTTATCTTCGGAAATGTTTTTTTATAAGATTATCACGTAAAACACATAAAAAAAAAGGGCCCTTATGAGACTTGAAAAAATATGATGAACTTAAAATTCACTTAAACGCATCGTCATGTAAAACTTTGTGGGACAACATATTAATAGAATAATCAATGAAGCAGAATTGAAATAGTTTTCCTTTGATATATTTTTTTTTTGATAAAGCAGATCCCTTTTAAAAAAAATTAGCTTTAACTAAAAAACGCCGCGCAGGCCGCTTCGTGTGACTTTTTTCAAAAAATTATAAATATATATTGGTATATATCGCCTTTTATTCGCCTTTATAAAAATTTTTTAGTTTAACTTTTAACTAGTAAATTAAAGGATAATTATAGTTTCACCCAACCAACGATTTTCTGATGCCCCTTTAGTTATAATAAGGGATCAGAAAACGTTGGTTGGGTGAAACTAAAAATTGCCCAAATTTAAAATTTTACTAAAAATTCAGTAGAAAGAAAACTTACGCCCAAAGGATAAGTTAGCTGGAAGTTTCCTCCCCCTTTTTCCTGGCCCCCCGCTCTCACGCTCAGTGCTCTGGCTGGGGAGATCATCCTGATCTAAAGTCACTTCGACACAACCCCCATTTAACACTTCAGTACCCAGTGACCCCAATATACTCCTGGGCGACGGAGTGGCACAAAAATTTGTCCATTTGCAAAAAATTTCAATTTCAGAAGCAAAAAAAGACTTAAAAAACGGCGTTTAGTAAATAAACGGCTTTTTTTGTTGTTAATTTGTAGTTTCAGTAATTTAAATTGTCTTATATTTTGCAGATTTTGTCATAAAATTTTTAGCGTTTACTAAGCGCTAATTTATGGACAATCTGCAAAATAAAAACAATTGAAATTACGAAATTACAAATTGAAAAAGCAAAAACCCGTTTTTTTACTAAACCCTTTTATTAACCCTATTTTATCCTATAATAAGTAATAAACCCTTTTATTAACAAAAATAACACTGGTTAGGGTTTACTAACCACAAACCCACTGTAGTAACCAGGTCTATGTTAATTTGCAATCTTAGTATTTGACAAACACAACAACAGATATGTAGGAAAAAATCAGTAATCACACCACGGCCAGAGTAGTGAGGTACACGCTCTCAACCCAAGCCCCAGAAGCACTGACTTTAGTGAGGGTGTGCTAACTAGGTCAACACGTAGGATGCTTGGACGATGCTTGCTTGATCTTTGGGACGAAGACATTTTTTCTCGCAATTGAAAACTGATTGGTTTCTGCGACAAAAAACAACAAGTTGGGAGGGGCCGAAAAAAATAATCAGTCCAAAACTTGAAACAATTCACAAAGCAGTATAAACACATTTTAGCAAGTGTTATTGGAGTGGTCTTCGTAATCCAAGCGGTGCTTGGGCGGAAAAAAACGGCTCATTGGCAGTTGGCAGTGTATCCACCATATTTTGGTGGGAACTTATTTCACGTGGGACTTGCCATTTTTAAGGTGGTGATCGTCATAATTATTGCGTTTTCGTTTCAAAATTTTTGGGGGTCCGAAACCCCCAATTTCCCCATTTTTTTTAGGGGACCGTTTTGGCAATTCCGCAACCCAAAATTTCCCCTTCCCCAAGTTATTTCGATTGCGCTTTAAAATTTTTGGGGGCCGCAAATTCGAATTCGCAATTTTTTCGGCACGAAATTGCGCAATTCCGCAACCGAATTCCATTTCCCCAAGTTGCGGAATGCGGAATTGCGGATAAAATTCGGAATGCCCCCCTCTGCGATGGGTGTCATGAGAACCGGAACGAAGAGTGACTTTACCCGCTTGGAAAGTTTTTCTCCCGTGAAAGGAAGTTCCAGTCCCACAGTGGAGGCACCATCCTTTATGGAGCTGCCATCGTCAACATGCTGCGACCCGGACTGCAAGGGGCGTTAAAGGGTTATGCCAATGATATTTTTGCCGTACATCACTTTAAGTTCAGCATGTAACCAGATTAGAATTATCTGCGGGTGAACATCCTCAAAGTTGAAGGCTGACACCCGTAGAAGAGAGGGAAAAGGGGTTTAGGGGACGCGTGAGCCATCAAAATGCAGTTCGAAATGGCAGGAGTTCCTACGCATCAGTCAATAAGAAGAGTTTAATAAGGTGAAATAAGGGAAACCTCTGATGTATTTTCATAAGTCGCCAAGAAGTTTTGGGTCTAGCTCCCTGCACCCATGAAAAGGGCCCACATCTATTATGCTCCACCCGAAGATGTGTCGGCAAAAGCATAACAAAGTGTCAATAGTACGTTGACAAGACGTTGTATTCTGGGCCCTAAATTCAGCCCCGGCCCCGACATTCTGAACTGTGGATTGCCCTTTTGGGGTGGAAAGGCTTAAGTTTATGCCGCTCATGAGTAGCCAGAGCACTGGTCCTGACGGGGGTGCATTGCCAATGTTCCATGCCCCCACTGGTGCGACACGGTGCCCCGTTTTTAGGCAGGGGCAAGAGGACCGCTGGACCACATGGAACTATTTGGAAATGTCACCCAGCATTCTGGTCTTTGGTGCTAGACCAAGCCCACAGCAATAGATGAAGGGTGGGGCCACTGGAAAGATTGTGATCTGTTTTTGATCGTACCGTAGTCAGGAAAATGGTCAACAAGGGAAGGAAGGAACTGTTTTCCCAGAAAGGCGAGAATAGAGGTCTCCCCTACACGGCTGCATCATCCAGCACACAAGAGGGCCCTACCAGGCTGGTCACGCTGGGGACAGATGATGATCGCAGCTCCAGAGCTTCCATTTCAAGTGAATGGGGGTAGAACAAGGGCCAGGATGGTACGAAATAGCGGAACCCCACTAGAAGCCCCGAAAGCTTTTAGGAATCTACGTTTTGGTTTTCAAAAAAGGCTGCAGAGGCAGCAATTGTCGGAACGCTGCTCTGCAGTGCACTGCACTTTGTGTCTGCGGTGGACTTGCATGACTGATTCCCAGAAAGAATATTTTGGGAATTACTGCCAACTAGAAAATTTTAAAAACTATGATAAATGTAATAATACCAATAAATCAGTTCTACTATCATACAAAAGAGTTTTGTAAAATTCAGAGGAAACTATAACTGCTGATGGCGCCCATCTTGGAAAATGGCCGCCAATTGCGTCACAGGGCAAATCGCCGATGGCCCTATAGCCAAATATCTTTCCATAGGCATGCCCTAACTGTGTACCAAGTTTCATGCTTCTATCATTAAAATCACAATGTATTCACATATTTGCAGTACTACACATCTATCCACCTCATTCTCACATCCTACTGTCCTCTCACTCATGCATGATCTCTTTCTATCTCTCTCTCTCTCACATACTCCAACACTATCCTCCCATTTAACAGGGCGTCATCCTTTCACACTCCTAACCAGTGTTGTAGGTGTCGAGACTGGTCTTGGTCTCGAGACCGGTCACGAGACCAGTTTGATGTGGTCTTGGTCTTGGTATTGGTCTTGGTCTCGTTTGATGTGGTCATAGTCTTGATCTTGGTCTCGAAGCTTCTGGTCTCTGAGTTTGGCTCGAGACCAGGTCGAGACCAGGATTAAAAAGTGCATCGCGGCGTGGGGAAGATCGGAATTTATTATCATACACGGAGAAAAATCATGGCTGTTTCGATTCACGGCGCGCCATACAGCGTTGTACGTACATAAGAACATAAGAAAATAAGGAAGCTACAAGAGGCCGTGAGGCCTACACGTGGTAGTTCCTGTTACCTAACACAACCTACATCCACCTTTCATCCCCATCCATGAATTTATCTAGCCTCCCTTTAAAGCTCTCTAATGACTCCGCACTAACTACCTGTCTACTGAGTCCATTCCAATCATTTACCACCCTATTTGTGAACCAGTTTTTCCCTATTTCTTTTTTAAATCTACGCTTTTCCAGCTTGAATCCGTTACTTCTTGTTCTACCCTGGTTAATAGCCGTAAGAACTTTTCCTACCTCTCCTTTAATTTTCTTTCTTTCTTACCTAGCCACTCACTACCTAGACAAGAGTGGAAGTTAAATTGAATAAGGAACAACTATGTGTAAAGGAAACAATATGCATGAAACACATATTGGAAGTGAAAGACACAATAGATGTATGGTCTTCCTTGCTGAATTTAAACTGTTTACTTCTAAAAAGTGGTGTCCCCAATTATATACGACTGTGGCACTTCCTCCTCTGGTGTCTCAGTAGCGCTGATTGAAGTTGCTACTTTGCTGGGAATTGGTGTAGTTCATCATGCCACCTTGTTGCACATGGCTAGGATGTTGCTGATTTGGGTGATTGCGTTGAGTCATGTGAGAGAAGTTTTGTTGGCCGGCAATACTACTCTGGTGATGGCCCAGCCGCACCCTTTTAGAGGTTGGCTCTACCCCTCCCCCACCTTTTGTTGCCGCTGCTCTCTGTTGGTTTGTCCAGCTATGTTCCTGTTGACCTCTTCACCTCTGTTGTACTGTCTATAGATACTGCCTGACTATCTCTACGGTGATGATGCATGAGCTGAGCCCTGCGAGTGCTGATAGAGTGCGTGCGAGTCGAGAGAACATGCATGACGTGGCTATTCTCGCAGGGATAATCTCCGTTTGCACGCACGCATGTTTGCAGCTCTGTTCACCTCCGTGTACTTCATATATGTGTAGGCCTATGCACCCTATTCCCGCACCCTTCGTTCACATACACCACAGGTTTAGCTAGCTCGCTTGGAAAACAATAAAAAAAATTGCTATTTTCCTATGTTTGTTTCTTCATGCCAACTAAGCAATGAAAGCAGAAATATTTGACCTAGATGTTCAGTTGTTCACATATATTAAATTTTGTAAATATAGTTCCTCCCTTATACGTTACCCTTACCCCCCTTCTACCAGAGCTCGTTAGTCGTTACATCGAGCACATCTGGCAGCAGGGTTGCCAGGTACACAAACCACAAAATATACTTTTGGCATTCACACTTTACTTTTTTTGGCATTTTCAATTTTTCATCATAAGAAAATGAAATTCAATTGACGAATCTTTCTGGCAAATTCCAAAATTTGTTGAGTAATTTCTGGCAAGAAATACAACAATTGGCAGGACCTGGCAACTCTGTCTGGCAGTGACATAGGACGTCGGACAGTGAGGTGTACTGGACAAGTCTCGCTTAGTTTCCGTTCTAATCACGTATTGCAAAATGTAACGAGTTAACGATCGAGTAAACTGTAAAATGTAAGAAAATTTGCACTAGCTAAGGTATACATAACATTTGCACTAAAAATGTAACTAGTAGTAAACTGTATTTGTTTTAATATACTTTGCCTATTTACCTTCTTTAGTTTTCTTTTTACAGCAGCTAACCCATCACATGTATATGGTATTAACTGCATGGACAAAGGTTGAGCATATAACAGTTTGGTTCACATTTTTTATTATTTTTGCATTTGATCCCTAAGACTATATGGATAATTTAATTAGGTCCGTTATATTCAAAGGTACATGTATTAGAAAAAAAATTAAAACCCATTCCTTACAAGCAGGACAGGGCAATACAATTTAGTATTTACGCAGTACAGACCAAAAACATTCAGATAATAGTCATATTTAGAAAAAAATATTTGTATATGCCTGTTCTTGGCCTTGGTCTGTTTCGGAGGGTCTGGTCTTGGTCTTGGTCTTGGTCTCGGAGGGCTGGTTTTGGTCTCGGAAGGTCTGATCTTGGTCTTGGTCTTGGTCTCGAAGGGTCTGGTCTTGGTCTTGGTGTTGGTCTCGGAGGGTCTGGTCTTGACTACAACACTGCTCCTAACATCAACATCTATTGCTTTATGATACTCTCGTCTACCGTATCTCTCGTCCCCGTCGGCGAGTTTCAACTCTTCGCGTCGCCGAGTGTTCCTATTTTCTACAACTTAATATATATATTGTTACGCCCTGGACCCCACCACACACTCCAGGTGTCTCTGTGAGGCTGTGCAGGGGTAACAGTACAGCTGCTTAACTTACATAAACAGCGACGAGTTCGGTATGTTAGAGTGGGCTAGTTGTGGATAGTTCACGTGGTCAATCAACACGCAGGCGAAGGAAACACTTTGACTCATTTCTTGCGTTTACTGAATAAAACCAGAAAGCCACTACATTTACAAACAGAGTACAAACACGTTAACATCCTCCGACCTATTCCTCGGTCGTCGCAAGGATCGAGACGCTACCACAGTCACCACACAGTCCCCCCACCACCACAGCCACCACCACCACAACCACAACCACCAAGCCACCACAGTTCCCCACCCTCCGCGACTGCCTTTCTCGGCAGCGGCGCACGTCTGTTCCTCAAGATGTCTCGTTCCTTACTCCCCCACTTGCGAGCCAGGAAAGCGGCACAAAGCTCACGTCCTCCTGGCCCACCCCCAGCATCCCACCCGTGTAGCCACCCATCCGCGCACAAGGTTGCCCGACCGGCACCTCCTCACGCGCACCACCTCACTTCCAGCTCATACACACAGACACACACACACGCCCCACCGCCCCCACAACACCACTTCCTCCATCATCACCACTACCTGCATAACAGTATATATATATATATATATATATATATATATATATATATATATATATATATATTATATATATATATATATATATATAATAAGCTTTTACCTGTGTTTATGTATACCTAACCTGACCGTAAGCTAACGTAACAGTAACCTAACTTGACCGTTACTGGCAGAAATTACAACTTGGGGGATGATGGGGCGGGAGCAAATAAGAAAATATTACCTTTATTGCCGTTTCTTATTTTGGTGGGGAAATTTTCTTCCATTTGAGTGTTTTTTTAGTTCCTTTAAGTGATTTAAAGTAATCGTCCAGACCATTTTATCATTCCTGATTTAATGTAGTCAAAATATAGCCATTATCGAGTATATCAACAATATGTTGTCACTTTTTGCATCCAGTCACCCGTTTTTAAATGATCCGCATTCAAAATCTGTAAATTCCCCGAGCTCTCAAAACACAACTGACGACCAGCAGACGACGGACCAAGGCTCGGTGACGTCACATGAGTAAGCCTCCCAGCCCTGTCTGATATAGATACACGGAGACTGAGAAAAAAAATATAGTACTTGAAGAATTTGGGTGTTTCTGATATTTTTTTTGTGCGATATGCATATACTT
This sequence comes from Chionoecetes opilio, assembly GCA_016584305.1. Lineage (NCBI taxonomy): Eukaryota > Metazoa > Arthropoda > Malacostraca > Decapoda > Majidae > Chionoecetes > Chionoecetes opilio. The sequence goes on along the minus strand of JACEEZ010004390.1, from coordinate 39,801 downwards.
GCATCCTGTATGGTTGCAGCAAGAAAGCTGTGCCTTTCCCGAGAGCTTAGCACCCATTTACAACCTATACGGCGACGATATATTGTGCAGACGGTGGGCGGCGGGAGCGGCGGGTATCGCGGGCTGTGAAGAATGGCCCNTTTTTGCATAGGTGTTAATAGTAGAATTATAGTTTAAGTCTCGACAATACACAATGACAGTTTAACAGCTCTAACAGAGGGGGAGAGATAGGAGGAGGAAGGAGTGAGGGACGGAAGGAGGGACGGGAAGAGAGGAAGGAGGGAAGGATGGAGGAGGGAGGGAGACAGAAAGGAAAAGATGAAGGGAGAAAGGGAGGAGGAGATAGAAGGACCACCAGGTAGAGAAAGGTGTTGTACAGAAGCAGTAAGGGAGGGAGAGAGGAGGGAAGAAGGGAGGGAGACAAAGAGTAGAGGAGGAGAGAAAGGGAGAGGGTTATGAAATTTAGAGAGGATGGGAGAGAAAAGGGTGACGTGACAGGAGAGAGAGAGAGAGAGAGAGAGAGAGAGAGAGAGAGAGAGAGAGAGAGAGAGGAGAGAGAGAGAGAGAGAGAGAGAGAGAGAGAGAGGAGAGAGAGAGAGAGAGGAGAGAGAGGAGAGAAGGAGGAAGAGAGGAGGAGGAAGAAGAGAGAGAGGAAGAGAGAGAGAGAGAGAGAGAGAGAGAGAGAGAGAAAGGAGAAGGGTTACTGAAGATTTAAGAGGAATGGAGAAGAAAAATGATGAGTGACGAGAGAGGAGAGAGGAGAGAGAGAGAGGAGAGAGAGAGAGAGAGAGGAGAGAGAGAGAAGAGAGAAGAGAGAGCAGAGAAGAGAGAGAGATGAGAGAGAGAGAGAGAGAGAGAGAGAGAGAAGAGATGAGAGAGAGAAAAGAGAGATAGAGAGAGAGAGAGAGAGAGAGAGGAGAGAGAGAGAGAGAAGAGAGAGAGAGAGAGAGAGAGAGGAGAGAAGAGAGAGAGAGATGGTCGAGGGAGGGAGAGATGGCCCCGTGGGATTAACAACATCCCAGGGGAAGGAGGAGGAATGCATTGTACAGACTTTGAGAATATGAACGATAATTTATTGGAAAATACGAAAAGGAAATGGAAGGAGAGGATCCGAGGCCTGTGTGTTCGCGATTTAGGTGGAGTGACTGTACCATAAACCAAGCAGGCAGGCACTGGTTATGTCCTCAGCACACGAACAGTAACTTTGACTATCGGCCGATTTTTTTAACGTGGACTTAGGCTAACCTACTACTAACTAACCAAGGCTTTAGACAGACATTTTAGTTTCTTAAACATTTTCCGGGGGGGATTAGTCATAAGTTGGTCGAAGACTAACGAAAATCGTATTGGAATTGCTAGACACCCACGACCCTGTCTAACACCACAGTCTAATGATATTTACGAATACTATGCAAATACCAACGATAAGAAAAGTTAAAGATATTGCCAATATTATGTTTGGCAAAATATAAATGTTATAAATGCATCTACTGCAGATTGTGAAGCTTCTGAAATATTTTTTAGAAGACTGTGTTTGGCGCCCTATGAAATCTGGTTTGTTTACCTCTCCTCCCTCGCCGAGTCCAGGCTATCAGCAACTAAAGTACATCACTTATACGATTATACAGCAGCACTTGCATTTAATTAATGGTAACAGAGGAGACATTTATTCTTTTTTTGGGGTCATATAGTCTAGTCTACGCTAACAGCGGTTCCTTACAACTCCTCTACGGGGAGGTCACGGCAGAAGTCTCCCATTTCCACACTAGTACAGCAGATATGTGAATTATTTGGCTGAATTGTGACTTTGATGATAGAAGCATGAAACTTGGTACACAGTTAGGGCATTCCTATGGGAAGATATTTGGCTATAGGGCCATTGGCGATTTTCCCTGTGACGCAATTGATGGCCATTTTTCCAAGATGGCCGCCATCCGCTGTTATAGTCCTTGAAATGTTAGCTAAGCTCCATTTTAGTGATAGGAGAACTGATTTATTGGTATTATGTACATCTTATCAATATTTATATAAGTCAACTATGGTTGATAATGCCCTATATCCTTATTCGATTATCATAAAGCACTATCTGTGTAATTTTAGTAGGGGCATTTCCTATATTCCAGGGCTTAACTGAGAATAGGCAGTACACATATGGACGTCACCATGAACAAAAGAAGCACGTACAGATGGCATTTGCAAAAGATATTAAGTCCTTGAGTGGTACGATTTGAAGAGATGGAAACCCTTTCTGCGACAATGGTTGCGATCTTCTTGTACTGGACAGTAGAAACATTGTAGATGCAGCTGTGGCAGACACGGTTCGCCAGCAGATCAAGAGCCTTGGAGTCAACAAGTATGAATCTTATGTTAAAGAGAAACTTGTCAACCAAACAATGCCCATCTCAGATCCTATCCAGCGGAACAAACTCCATCTCTTCAGTCGGCCTCCAATCAGAGATAAGTCAGACAAACAGCTAAAGTTATCATCTCTGAAGAATGACTGCTCACTCTTTTCTAGATTGTACATTGCCTCCCAAATACGCAATAGTGATCTGTTCGAGTTCTTCCAGCACGAAAATCAGGCCTGGCCACCAGCACTGTCACAAATGGGCAGAGGTGGGCATCGCAAATTTTTTTCCAATTCCGCAATCGCAATTCCACAATTCCGACCTGCACCAGTCCCCAATCGCAATTCCGCAATTCTTTTCAGATAGGCCTTTTCGCAATCGCAATTCCGCAATTCCGCAAACTAATTTTGACACCTACAATTAAAACAAAACACCTACAATTAAAACAAAAAATGTCTATAGACTCTTAAACACCTACAATTAAAAAAAAGTCTCAAGACTTTTTATTATTGTTTATTTTTAATACTTCACAATTCACAATTCACAATTAAGTCTTTGTCTCTTTTAGTGTTTTTCTTTACTTTTACACTTCACAGTCTAATGGCTAGTAATCACTAGGTGACTAGGGTGTCTATATGAAAGAGGGTAACGTCAGTCATAGGCCCTATGTTAAACGCTACTGGGCGCCATCTTAGCGCCAGGACCTCTTCGTTCACCCAAGACCCGGAGAAGTTCTCAAGGCATGACCCCGCAGTATATCATGTTATACATGTATAAAGGATATACTCTTATCTTCGGAAATGTTTGTTCTATAAGATTATCACGTAAAACACATTAAATAAAGGCCATTATGAGACTCTGAAGAAATATGCATGAACTTAAAATTCACTTAAACGCATCGTCATGTAAAACTTTGTGGGACAACATATTACATAGAATATATCAATAGAAGCAGAATTGTAATAGCTTTCCATTGATATATTTCGTTTTCTGATAAATGCAGTAGTACCTTGCAAAAATTAGCGTTAACTAAATAAATCGCCGCGCAGGCCGCTCTCTGTGATGACTGTGTTCACAAATTATCAAATATATATTGGATATATATCGCCTTTTATTCAGCCTTTATAACAATTTTTCTATGTGTTAACTTTTAACTAGTAAATTAAAGGATAATTTATAGTTTCACCCAACCAACGATTTTCTGATGCGCCTTATGTATATAATAAGGTGCATCAGAAAATCGTTGGTTGGGTGAAACTATAAATTGACCAAATTAAATTTACTAAATACTCAGTAGATAAGGAATAACTTACTTGTCCAAGTGACTCAAGTTAGCTGGAAGCTTCTCTCCACCTGTTTCCTGGCCCTGCCTGCTCTCACGCTCAGTGCTCTGGCTGGGGAGATCATCCTGAGTCTCCAAGTCACTTCTGACACAATCCCCACTTCTAACACTATCAGTATCCAGTGTATCCACACTCATACTCCTAGGCGACGGAGATGGCGACAAAAACTTGTCCATTCTGCTTAAATTTGCTAATTTTCAGAAGCAAAAATAGACTTAATAAACGGCGTTTAGTAAATAAACGGCTATTTTTGCTTGTCTAATTTGTAGTTTCAGTAATTTCAAATTTGTCTTATATTTTGCAGATTGTGCTCATATAATTAGCGTTTACTAAGCGCTAATTATATGAGCACAATCTGCAAAATATAAAACTAATTTGAAATTACTGAAATTACAAATTAGACAGAAGCAAAAATAGCCGTTTATTACTAAACGCCGTTTATTAAGCCTATTGTTATCCTATATATAAGTTAATAAACCCGTTTATTAACAACAATAGACACTGGTTAGTGGTTACTAACCACTAACCACTGCTAGTAACCAGTGTCTATTGTCTAATTTGTGCAATCTTAGTACTTGACTAACACAACAACAGTATATGTAGGATAAATCAGTAATCACACACACGGCCAGCGTAGTGAGCGTACACGCTCTCAACCCCAAGTCCCAGAACGCACTGACTGAGTGAGTGACTGTGCTACACTAGGTACAACACTAGCTAGAGATGCTTGGACGATGCTTGCTTGATCTTGGTACGAAGACCATTTTTTCTCGCAATTGAAAACTGATTGGTTTCTGCGACAAAAACACAACAAGCTTGGTAGGGGCCGAAATAATAATCAGTCCAAAACATTGCAAACAATATCACAAAGCAGTATAACACACATTTCAGCAAGTGTTATTGGAGTGGTCTTCGTAATCCAAGACGGTGCTTGGACGGCAAAAAAACGGCTCATTGGCAGTTGGCAGTGTCATCTCCACCATATTTGGTGGGAACTTATGTTCACGTGGGCACTTGCCATTTTGAAGGTGGTGATCGTCATAATTATTGCGATTGCGTTTCAAAATTTTGGCGGTCCGCAACCCGCAATTCCGCATTTTTTTCAGGCATCCGTTATTGCGCAATTCCGCAACCGAATTACCCATTCCGCAAGTTATTGCGATTGCGCTTTAAAATTTTGGCGGTCCGCAATTCGCAATTCCGCAATTTTTTCAGGCATCTGAAATTGCGCAATTCCGCAACCGAATTACCATTCCGCAAGTTGCGGAATTGCGGAATTGCGGACTAAAATTGCGGAATGCCCACCTCTGCAGATGGGTGTCATGAGAACCGGAACGAAGAGTGACTTGTTACCCTGCTTGGAAGAGTTTACTACTGTGAAAGAGAATGTCTCCAGTCCTACAGTGGAGGTCACCATCCTTGATGGAGCTGCCATCGTCAACATGCTGCGACCTGGGACTGCAAAGACGTTCCAGGATTATGCCAATGATATTTTCATGGCCCCGACACACTTCCGCTTAGCATGTAACCAGATAGACATTTTCTGCGATGTATCATCCCTCAAATTTTGAAGGCGGGACCCCCGTAGCAAAGAGGAAAGGGTTTAGGAAGGGGCCGAGCCATCAGTGCAGTTCCAGAAACGGGCAGGAGTTCCTACGCATCAGTGACAATAAGAATATTTTAATGGTGAAAAAAGACCACCATACTGAGACTTGCTTTAAGTCGCCAAGAATTTTTTGGGTCTAGTCCATGCACCCATGAAGAGGCCGACACTCTTTTTCTCCCCCTAGAAATGCTTTTGGGCAAGAGCATAACAAAGTGTCAAACGTACAGTGACCAGCGTTGTAGTTCTGGCCATAAATTACCCGCGCCTCGACACTCTGAACGGGGGTTTGCCTTTGGGCTGGGAAAAGTTTAAAGTTCATCGCCGTCATGAGATAGCCAGAGCCTTGGCCCCTCCCCGGTGGGCTCTTTTGCCAAGTTCCATGCCTTCACGGGTCGACAGGGTGCCCGTTTTGGAGGAGGGGCAAGGGACCCATGGACCACATGGAACTCATTTGGAAATGTCACCCCACTTCTGTGTCTTGGCTGCTAGCCCAAGCCCACAGTAAATAATGAATGGCGGGGGCCAGGGAAAAACGATTTGTGATCCTTTTTATATGATGTCCAGTAGTCAGGGTGGTCAACAAGGCGGGAAGGAATGTTTCCCCAAAAAGGAGAGCAAAGGGTCTCCCCCTACAAGCTGCACTCATCCGCACATCAAAGGGCTGCCTACCAGGCGGGCCCCTGCTGGGCCCGAGGGATTTTGCAGCCCCAGAGTTCATCTTCAAGTGAATGGGGGTAGAACAAAAAGGTCAGGATGGCTAAAAATATGCGGGGACAACCCTACTAGAAGCCAAAAAGCTTGTGGGAAAACCAACTTTTTTTGGTTTCAAGAAGGGCTGCAGAGGACAAATGCAATTGCGGGAAGCTGTTGCAGTGCACTGACTTTTTTGTCTGCGGTGGACTTTGCACGACTGATTCCCGAAAAATATATTTGGAATTACTGCCATACTAGATTATATAAAAAAATTGATAAGATGTACAAATACCAATAAAAAAGTTCTACTATCACTACAATAGATTTTGCTAAAAATTTCAGAGGAGCTATAACTGCTGATGGCGCCCACTTGGGAAAAAGGCCGCCCAAAGGTCACAGGGCAAACGCCCATGGCCCTAAGCCAAATATTTTCCATAGGCAGCCCTAATGTGTACCAAGTTTCATGCTTCATCATAAAAACACAATTATCACATATTTGCAGTCTACACATCTATCCACCTCATTTCCCCCCCTACTGCCTCTCACTCATGCATGTCTCTTTTACTCTCTCTCTCTCACATACTCCAACTACCTCCCATTTTAAAAGGGGGTCATCCCTTTTCCACTCCCAACCAGGTTGTAGGTGTCGAGATGGGGTTGGCTGAGACCGGCACGAGACCCCTTTTTTGTGGTTTGGTCTTGGTATTGGGCTTGGGCCGTTGATGTGGGCATAGTCGACTTGGGCTCGAAGCTTTGGTCCGATTTGGTCGGACCAGGTCGAGACCAGGGTTTAAAAAATGCATCGCGGCGTGGGGAAGATGGAATTTATTATCATAACGGAGAAAAAACATGGCTGTTTTTTGATTCCGGGCGCCATACACGTTTACGTAAATAAGAACATAAAAAAAAGGAAGTACAAGAGGCCGTGAGGCCTACACGTGTAGTTCCCGTTACCTAAAACAACTACATCCCCTTTCTCCCCATCCATGAATTTATCTAGCCTCCTTTTTTCTTCAATATCCGCAAACTACCTGTCTATGAGTCCATTCCATAAATTTTTCCACCCATTTGGAACCCGTTTTTCCCCATTTCTTTTTTAAATCTACGCTTTTCCAAACTTGAATCCGTTTCTTCTTGTTCTACCTGGTTAATAGCCGAAAGAACTTTTCCTACCTCTCTTTAATTTTCTTTTTTCTTACTACCCACTCACTACCTAGACAAGAGTGGAAGTTAAATTGAATAAGGAACAAATATGTGTAAAGGAAACAATATGCATGAAACACATATTGGAAGTGAAGACACAATAGATTTATGGTTTTTCCTTGCTGAATTTAAACTGTTACTTCTAAAAGTGGTGTCCCCCCAAATTTTATACGACTGTGGGACTTCCTCCTCTGGTTTTCTCAGTAGCGCTGATTGAAGTTGCTACTTTGCTGGGAATTGGTGTAGTTCATCATGCCACCTTGTTTACATGGCTAGGATGTTGCTGATTTGGGTGATTGCGGTTGAGTCATGTGAGAGAAGTTTTGTTGGCGGCAATACTACTCTGGTGATGGCCCAGCCGCCCCCCTTTTAGAGGTTGGCTCTACCCTCCCCCACCTTTTGTTGCCGCTGCTCTCTGTTTTGGGTTTTTCCAGCTATGTTCCTGTTGACCTCTTACCTCTGTTTATGTCTATAGATACTGCCTGACTATCTCTACGGTGATGATGCATGAGCTGAGGGCCCCGCGAGTGCTGATAGAGTGCGTGGCGAGTCGAGAGAACATGCATGACGTGGCTATTCCTCGCAGGGATAATCCCCGTTTGCACGCACGCAAAGTTTGCAGCTCTGTTCACCTCCGTGTACTTCAATATGTGTAGGCCTATGCACCCTATTCCCGCACCCTTCGTTCACATACACCACAGGTTTAGCTAGCTCGCTTGGAAAACAATAAAAAAAATTGCTATTTTCCTATGTTTGTTTCTTCATGCCAACTAAGCAATGGAAAGCAGAAAATATTTGACCTAGATGTTTCAGTTTTTTACATATTTTAAATTTTGTAAATATATTCTCACCCTTATACGTACCCTTACCCCCCTTCTACCAAGAGCTCGTTAGTCGTTACATCGAGCACATCTGGGCAGCAGGGTTGCCAGGTACACAAACCACAAAATATACTTTTTGGGATTCACACTTTACTTTTTTTGGCATTTTCAATTTTTTCATCATAAGAAAATGAAATTCAATTGACGAATCTTTCTGGCAAATTCCAAAATTTGTTTAGTAATTTCTGGCAAGAAATACAACAATTGGGAGGACCTGGCAACTCTGTCTGGCAGTGACATAGGACGTCGGACGTGAGGTGTACTGGACAAGTCTCGCTTAGTTTCCGTCTAATCACGTATTGCAAATGTAACGAAGTTAACGATCGAGTAAACTGTTAAAATGTAAAGGAAAATTTGCACTAGCTAAGGTATAATAACATTTGCACTAAAAATGTAACTAGTAGTAAACTGTTGTTTTTTAATATACTTTGCCTATTTACCTTCTTTAGTTTTCTTTTTACAGCAGCTAAAACCCCTCACATGTATATGGTATTAACTGCATGGACAAGGTTGGAGCATATAACAGTTTGGTTCACATTTTTAATTATTTTTGCATTTGATCCCTAAGACTTATGGATAATTTTAAATTTGGTCCGTTATATTCAAAGGTACATGTATTAGAAAAAAAAATTAAAACCCATTCCTACAGCAGGACAGGGCAATACAATTTAGTATTTTACGCAGTACAGACCAAAAACATTCAGATAAAAGTCAAAATTAGAAAAAAAATATTTGTATATGCCCGTTCTTGGCTTGGTCTGTTTCGGAGGGTCTGGTCTTTTGGGCTTGGTTTGGTCTCGGAGGGCTGGTTTTGTCTCGGAAGGTCTGATCTTGGTCTTGGGTTTTTGGTCTCGAAGGGTCTGGTCTTGGTCTTGGTGTTGGTCTCGGGGGTTGGTCTTGACTAAAACACTGCTCCTAACATCAAATCTATTGTTTTTATGATCTCTCGCTACCGTTTCCGTCCCCGTCGGCTTTTCAACTCTTCGCGTCGCCAGTGTTCTATTTTTACAATTTAATAAATATTTGTTAAACGCCCTGGCCCCCCACCCAAAACCCAGGTGTCTCTGTGAGGCGTCAGGGTAACAGTCAGCTGCTTAACTTACATAAACCGACGAGTTCGTATGTTAGGTGGGCTAGTTGTGGATAGTTCACGTGGTCAATCAACACGAGGCAAAGGGAAACACTTTGACTCTTCTTGCTTTTACTGAATAAACCAAAAAGCCACTACATTTACAAACAGAGTACAAACACGTTAACATCCTCCGACCTATTCCCGGTCGTCCAGGATCGAGACGCAAAACCAAGTCCCACACAGTCCCCCCCACCACCACACCCCCACCACCACAACCCACAACCACCAAGCCACCAAGTTCCCCACCCCCGCGACTGCCTTTTTCGCAGGGGCGCACGTCTGTTCCTCAAGAGTCTGTTCCTTACTCCCCCATTTTGCGACCCAGGAAACCCCAAAGTCACGTCCTCCGGGCCCCCCCCCCAGCATCCCCCCCGTGTAGCCACCCATCCGGCACAAGTTGCCCGACCGGGACCTCCTCACGCGCACCACCTCACTTCCCGCTCATAACACAGACACACACACCCCGCCCCACCGCCCCAAAAACACCACTTTCCTCCACATCACCATACCTGCATAACTTTATATATATATATATATATATATTATATATATATATATATATATATAATTATAATATATAATAATAACTTTTACCGTGTTTTTTTTACTAACCTGCCGTAAGCTAACGTAAAAAGAACCTAAATTTACCGGTTCTGGGAGAAAATTAAAAAAATTGGGGGATGATGGGGCGGGAGCAAATAAAAATATTACCTTTATTCCCGTTTCTTATTTTTGGGGGGGAAATTTTTTCTTCCATTTGAGTGTTTTTTTTAGTTCCTTTAAGTGTTAAAGTAATCGTCCAACCTTTTTTACTTTCCTGATTTAATTTAAAAAATTGCCTTATCGAGTATATAAACAATAGTTGTCACTTTTTGCATCCGTCACCCTTTTTTAAATGATCCCATTAAAAATCTTAATTCCCCGAGCTTTAAAAACACAACTGACGACCAGCAGACGAGGGCCCAAAGGGCTGGGTGACGTCCATGAGTAAGCCCCCACCCTGTCTGATATAGAAAAACCGGAGACGGGAAAAAAAAAAGTATTTGAAGAATTTTTGGGTGTTTTGATTTTTTTTTGGCGAATGGCAATACTTGCATCCTGTAAGGGTTTGAGCAAGAAAGCTGTGCTTTCCGAGATTTTTACCCCCTTTAAACCTAACGGCGACGATATATGTGTGCAGAGTGTGGAGCGGGGGAGCGGGGGTAGTACGGGCTGTTGCTCAGACTGACGAGACAATCTGAGCACACCGCCCGCTACTACCCGCCGCCCCCGCCGCTCCACACGTCTGCACACATATATCGTCGCCGTTAGGCTGTAAAAAAGGGGGCTAACTCTCGGGAAAGGCACAGCTTTTTTGCGTACCCCTGAAGTATGCAAGAATATGTCTATCGCACAAAAAAATATCAAAACCCCAAATTCTTCATGTAGCCTATAAAAATTTTTTTTTGAGTCTCCCTGTACTGTATAGGCAGGGTGGGGGGCTACTCATTGCGTCACCGCAGTTTCGCGCACGGCTGGAAAGTCCCGTTGTTTTTTCCCCGCTTTTAAAAAACCTGTTTTTTTGGGGAAAAAAGGGGTAGAAAAAATATTTTTTGTGGTTAGGTATTTTTTTAATGAACATTCAAAATAATTATGCAAAGAAAAATGGGTCTGGACGATTACTTTAAGGCCTCATTAGTTGTGCAACTAATAATAACTATAACAACGACCATGAGAATCTTGACTCCCGATAGTGGGGAGAGCTATGAAGATCAAGGAAAATGTGGGTAAAAAAGTGAATAAAATGAAGAAATGGGTGAATATATGGTATGGTGTGTTTTGTTGTTCTCGGTAGCAGGGCGCGGAGACAAATGCGAAATGCCTCCTCTTTTCTCCGTCCCCTAACAAAATATCTCCCTGGTTCAGGGCTGCCAACCAAAGCGCAGAGTGGTCTTAGTCGTGGATCAACATAAGACCATGTTAGCTCTGGCTGCTGGTGTCTAAAACACGCGTTCTTGGCATTGGTACCACTTGAGTCTAACATGGAAGCTCCACGTTAAACTCTCCCTAGTCCATGTTTAAAAAAGCGGCCGATACAATAACTCCGTCTCTCTTACCACTTCACATCACCTTCCTGCGACAAACTCTCACAGCCTGCTGGTCCCTTCCCTGTCACAGCCAACCTTCACAATAATCCCTCTTTACTCTACAACATTCAGTCATACACGGCTCCAACCAGGATAATATCTTTGGCTTCAACCCATAGGTGGCAATGCACACTGCACAGCTCACATGCCGGAAATCCCCTTTCCACTATCAGTGATAGTGGAAAGGGGATTTCTTTTCTGAATTGATCATGTAGTGGTTCTTTAGCTATACACGGGATAAACCAAACACTAAGTTCGCACACAAGTTTATTAAGGCGGAAATATACACGAGTTACAGCGGAGACGGACGCGCGAGCTTCACAGAGCGGAGTGTGTTAGCTCTCTGTGATGGTAGGTGGAAGACTGATCGGCTCCCGCTCCCAACGCATGAGGTGCGGGGAATTTAGATCACCCCAGTCAGGTCAGCCGCACATCTAGCGTGGCGTGACCCTTAGGGTTAATTACCCTAATTACCCTAATTACCTAATTAGCAGCTGGTGTGAAGCCCAACATTGGGGTCACTACAATACTCCCTATTCACAAAAAAAAAAAAAAATAATAATACGTGAATGAACAAAGCCGCTGTATTACTGCATTCGGAAGAACTGTGGGCGATGAATGACCCGCCCCGAGCGCGTTGTGTAGTTCTCAGGAACGAAGCCGTCCATAGACGCCCCAGACGCCCCTAGACGCCCCAGCCGTCCATACCGCTCGCTTGCTGATGACGCGAGGGGTACCGAGGATGCCGGGGTGGTTTCAGGAGTGGTAGTGATTGAACACTGATCTGCGGTGTTGACGGGTGATGAATGGGCATGCGGGGGCCACAAATACGTCACACCAGAGTTTGGCCGCGGAGTCGGGACGGCGTGCAGGACCAGATGGAGCGCTGTGGGCCCTCAATCAGGACTTGCAACACAGGGTCTCCCTCCTGTGTCGCCGCCAGGGCCACGTAATCGAGCGGCGCAGGCATCGTGACCGCGGACATCATCCGGGAGGTTGTAGCGCAGCGGGAGAGGGCGTTGGCCACGGTATTGTCCTGCCTCGGATATGGCTGATGTCTGTGGTAAACTCGGATATATAAGCCAGCTGTCTGGAGACCCGGGGTGAAACTTTTGCCAGATTGCACCATAGCGTGTACGTTAATGGCTTGTGATTGTCATTACTTGAAACTCCCTCCTCAAGAAAGTGGCGGTGTCTCACGGCCTATACACGCCAACAGCTCCCTATCGAAGGCGCGTAAGGCGTTGGGAAGGCTCCNGGGGCGCGGAGTCGGGGACGGTGCAGGACCAGATGGAGCGCTGTGGGCCCCTCAATCAGGACTTGCAACACAGGGTCTCCCTCCTGTGTCGCCGCCAGGGCCACGTAATCGAGCGGCGCAGGCATCGTGACCGCGGACATCATCCGGGAGGTTGTAGCGCAGCGGGAGAGGCGTTGGCCACGGTATTGCCCCTGCCTCGGGATATGGCTGATGTCTGTGGTAAACTCGGATATATAAGCCAGCTGTCTGGAGACCCGGGGGGTGAAACTTTTGCCAGATTGCACCATAGCGTGTACGTGTTAATGGCTTGTGATCTGTCATTACTTGAAACTCCCTGCCCTCAAGAAAGTGGCGGAAGTGTCTCACGGCCTCATACACCGCCAACAGCTCCCTATCGAAGGCGCTGTAGAGGCGTTGGGAAGGCTCCAAACGCTTGCTGAAGAAAGCGATAGGGCGAAGCTCGTCCTCCACCTTCTGCTGGAGGACAGCGCTCACCGCTTCTGCTGAGGCGTCAGTAGTGAGGATGGTGTGGTCATTTGGGGACTGGGTAGGCGAGGAGCGTCGTGGAAGCGAGTTGTTGCTTGATGCTGTTGAACGCTCCCTCGGCTTCCTCAGTCCATTGCAGGGGCTTCGGTGAATTTTTCTTTACCCCCTTCAGGAGGTCATGTAAGGGGCCGAGCTGAGCGGCAGCTTGGGGAATGAAGCGGTGGTAATAAATAATCCCTCCCAGAAATTCCCTGAGCTTCCTGACCGTACGAGGCCGTGGGAAGTCCGCGATCGCTGACACCTTCTGCGGGAGGGGGGATAAGCCCGCTGACGTGACTCTGTGGCCCAAGAAGTCCAACGCCGGAGCACCCAACACACACTTCGCTGGGTGGCTCCTTAAACCAAACTCCTGAAGGCGAGTGAGCAGCTGGCGCTGGTGGAGCTCGTGTTGGTGGTGCGACGATGAGGCGACAAGGATGTCGTCGACGTACACCACGACGAAGTCGAGTCCCCTGACTACTTTATCCATAAAGCGCTGAAAGGTCTGAGCCGCATTGCGTAGTCCGAAATTCATGTAGGGGTACTCAAACAGGCCGAAAGGCGTCGTCACTGCAGTCTTCGGCACGTCCTCGTCAGCCACGGGGATCTGGTCGAAGGCCCGTAAAATCAATCTTTTGAAAAGACTGACCGGGCCCCTGTAGCATGCTGTGAAAATCCAACACGTGTGAAATAGGGTAGCGATCCGGCCAAGTCATGGCGTTGAGAGCCCTGTAGTCGCCGCACGCGCGCCATTCGCCTTTTTGGGCCTTCGGTACCATATGGAGAGGTGAAGCCCAGCAGTTGTCGGAAGTTCGAATGGTCCCCTTCTGCAGTAAGTGCTCAAACTCCTTTTTTAGGTCCCCTTAGAGCTAGTGCACTAGCTATAGGATAGGAAAGATCGCCACCCAGGGCAAACCCTGGGTATACAGGCAACCAATACCCACATCTGGTTAGGTAACCAGGCTACACTTAGATCTGAAAGAAAAAGAAACACACGTCTGGCAACGCCGTGGGCCCAAACCCTGACGAGGCCGGCTGTCCGCCAGCCGGCTCGGAGCCATCATTCTTTTTTGCCTTCATCGAGTCAACCCTGCTGCGTCTCCTGTAACACTTTTTGTTTCTCTTTAGGCCATATGGTAAGCACCTGCTTTTTTTCGTGTTTACGTTGGTGTGGGGTTTTGTGAAGTTTTTACCCATTCATGCTTCGTAATCCTTCTATAGGGTTCACGGGCATGAGTGTAGTTTTATTCTTCATCCCTGGCCGGGCCCAGCTTTTGGTCTTAAATATATTTTTTCGGCTGGTGTCTGTGTCTGTGGTGTTAAGCTACGCCCCAGGGGCGCGGCTTTCACCCTTTCTCCCCCTGGGCATTATTTCCCCGCCAGGGCGTTCCCTGGCCTGACATCTGGTCTCCCACGTGTAAGCTGAGATGGACGGATGGTTAGGGTATTTTCCCCCCGGGGCCACGCCCCCCCCCCCCCCCCCGGACCCCCCCGGGGGTGGTGGGGGGGGTTTTTGGTGGCCCCTGGTCTGCCACGTTCAGCTGTGAGATGGGGGGGATTTTTTTCGTAGTTCTCCCCCCACACGCCCCCCCACCCCCCCGGGCCCCTCCCAAGGGGCTGGTGCGGGGGTTTTTTGGGTGGTCCCGGGTCGGCCACGTGTAAGGAGATGGGGGGAGGATTGGTCTTTGAAACCCACCACGCCCACCCCCCGCCCGGACCCTCCCAAGGGCTGGTGGGGGGGGTTTTGGTGGCCCCCGGGTTTGCCACCCCCCCGGGCCTCCCCACGTGTGGCTGAAAATGGGTTTGGGAGGGTTTTTAACGTCGCTTTTTGCGGGTCCCCAAACCCTTCCCCCGCTCCCCCCCCCGGACCCTCCCAAGGGGCCGGGGGTAGGGGTTTTGACCCCCCGGCCCCCTGGTTTGCCTTTGTCGACCCCCCCCCCCCCCCCCCCGACCACCCCATTTTACCGGGGGGGTTCGGGGCGTGCTTTTTGCAAATTGCAGGTGGGCTTTTTGGGGGCGTTTCGGGGGCCGTCTAGTCCCTTTCCCTTAAAACTGTTTTCCCCTTTTTTTCCCAGGGACCCAATTGGGGAGGCCCGGGGCCCCTCAGGTGTTTTTTTGGGCCCCGGGGGGGCCCCACTTTTCTCCTCGCACGCCCCGTCCCTTTCTTTTCGGCCCTTTTTTTTCGCCCCGGCCCGATTGCCCCTAGCTGTGGATGGTGGGGCTCATCCTTCCGGGGGGGGGTGTGGCCCTGTTTTCCCGGCGAGCCCTAGTGCCCTTTAAAGGGAAAGGGTGGTCGAAGGTTTTTGAAGTCTCGCCAACCCCAGCCACTTCCGTCTTTTTTTTTTCGGGCGGCCCGGGTCGGGGGGTTCTCGGCTGGGCCTGGGCCCAAAGCCCCTTCCCATCTCCTCCTCGTCTCGCACCCCCGCCCCCCCTCCCCTCTGCTTCCATGAGTTTTGGGGGCGTCGACGTGCGGGCACGGTGGGCAAGATTGGCGGTCCTCCTTTTTTCCCTCACCATGACCGCGCCCCCAAGGTTTTCGAGGACTTTCCCGGGTGGGGTTGTGGCCCCTACGGGGGGTTTTTCAGGGGGTCTCTCCTTTTTTTGGGCCTTCCCCACCCCACCTCCTGTGCCCCCGGGGGTTGCCCCGGCTTGGGAGCCCCTTCATGAATCCTTCATGGAAAGAATGGAGGCCCAATTTTAAAAATTTGGGCCCCATTCTCCGACGCCGAGGCGTCGCAGGTCCCCATCCCCTGCTTCCCTCTCCCCGGTGCCTCCTTCTGATCTGTGGTAGTCGAGGATGACTCCCTTTGGGTTTTGCTCCGTACGGGGAAGGGGAATTGCTCCCCCTACCCTTTCCCCAAGCGAGGGCCCGGTTTTCGGGGTTTTTCCCCCGCCCCCTGGCTTCCGGGCCCCCGGGGCCCTTCCTCCCCCCTTTTTTCTTTGAGGTGCCTTCTAGGTCCCATTTCCCCCTGGGCCCCGTTTCGGGGGGAATCCCTTGGGACTCCCCTCCTTTTTCCCTCCGTCCTTTTTTACCGGGGCACCGATCCCCACCTTTTCGATTGCTTTTTGAGACGGTTGGGGGGCGGCTTGTTGCCATGGGTTGTCTGGGGACGGCTCGTGGGGCCCCCATTTTCCCGGATTTTGGAGGTGCGCGCTCCCGGGGGGGAGGGGGGACAGGATTTCCTACCTTCCCGCCGGTTTCCCCTTTCTTCGCCTGAACGCCCCCCTCGAACACCCTTTGGGGTTTTCTTCGGCGGCCGTTTTGGGATGCCTGGCCTCCTTACTGGCGACCCCTATTTTTGGCCCAGGGATGGTTTCCCCGTGCTTTGGAGAGAAGCCAGGACCGGGTTTGGCTTTCTCTCGGGGGCCAAGAACGGTTGCCCTGGATAAAGGGCCCGGCCCGGGGGGACCCGGGCCAAAGGGGGTGGAAAACCCGGGGTACCACCATGTGAACCGGGGCCCCTTCCCTCCGCCGGGGCCCCCGACCCCGGGTTCCCCCGGCCTCGGGTGGTTTTCCCCAAGTGTGATGGTTGTTTTCCCTCCGGGGGCCCCGGTTTTCTCCCCGGGAAACCTCCCGTGGGGGGGGAAACCCCCGGGGGAAGGGGAGGAGCTTTTTGGGCCGGGATTTTCGGGACCCGGCAACACGCCTCCCTGTTGACCCTTTTCTGTTCCCTTTTCCCAGCCCAGCGGGCGGATGGTTTCCCTTTCCCTCACCGTGGATCACATTTCCCCCTCTCCCCGGCCTCCCGGGGGGATGTCTGTGGGGGCTTTGTGGGACCGCCTTGATGCGTTGGGCCCCCCTCCTCCCGAGGGTTTTCCCCCCTGCCATTGCCCCCGGGCCCGTCCCCCTGCCCGTTGGCTTTTTCGACGCGGGGCCTTTGGGGGTTTTTCCCGGGCTGACTTCGACAGAATTCTCCGGATTACCCCTTTCGTTTCGGAGGTTTTGTCGGAGCCCCTCCTTGCAGCAGTTTTCTCGCCTCAATCCCCCCCACCGTCATTTTGGTGTCTACCCCGGGCCCCCAGCCCGTCTGGGCCCGGGGGGGGGCCCCGGGGGGAGCAGTTTTTCGTCGGGGCTTTCTCGTGGGGAGGGGCGGGCCCAGGATCCCAACCCCCCGTGTGGAGGGCCCCCCAGGATCCTGGGTCGTCCCCAGTCGGGTTTGGGCCCTTTCCCGGGGTTCAGGGGCTCTGGGTCTGGGGCCCTTTCGTTTGGGGGCCCCCCTTTTGTCCACAACCCTTTTCCTCCAAGGGTCGCTCTCGTTCTGAGCCTACCCTTCCGGGGCCCTTTCCTTTTCCGGGTTTTTTGGGGCAGCCTGGCCCCCAGAAAGGTTGGGCCGAAAAGGGTGGTCCGAAAACGTTCTTTTTGGCCCTGGATTCCCCCCACCCCCCCCTTCGGCGCCCTCCTTTTTGGGCCCGGTCCCCCACAGTGCCGCCCCCACACGTGTGGGAAATGCACTCCCCCCGGGGTAGTGGAGAAGGCGGGGGGAAAAGGTTTCTGTTTTTTTTCCCCGTTTTTTCCCATCGTCCCCAAAGGGAAGGATTTTCGAAGGGGCGGTTTCTTGGCCTCACCCGCCTAAACGGATTTGCGCAACCACCCGTTCCGTATGCTGACCGGGGCCCCGGCCGCCCTTCGGCCCGAGGCAAGGGGACTGGATGGCGTCCCCCCCATTCAAGGACGCCCCACGGCCCTTTTCTCCATTCATCCTCGGTTCCCTGGTTTCCCGGCCTTCCAGGGGGGATCGGAAACGGGCAGTTCACCAGACTTTCCCTTCCGGGTCTCCATCGCTCCCAGGGTTTTTTTTCGGGCTCACCAAGGGGGGTGGCTCAGCGGGTGGTGTCCCGCAGGGGTGAATTGCCTCAGTATTTGGGCGATTTTGGTGGGGTCCGCCCCCCTCTCAGGAGGAAGCGGTTCGCAGCTGGGGCCAGCTTTGGGGGGTGGCGGGGGGGATGGGGTTCCCTTTTCAACAAGGGAAAAATCCGTCCTTTTTCCCCCCTTTTCCCCGGGATTACCCCTTTGGTGGGCATTGGGAAAAGGAAAATCCCGTTCGGCTGCGGTCCGCACTCGGGGGGAAAAGCGGCCAAACTTCATCAAGGGCCTTTTTCCGGGGCCCCGGGTCCCCCTTTTTTGTCAAGGAGGCATTGGGGGTCCCTTCTCGGGTCGCTCAACTTCGCCGCAGAAGTCACTCCCCTAGGCACCTTGTCTCCGTCCCTTTTTTCCCGGTGGTGAACAAAAGCCGTTTCCCCGGGGCGGCCCCGCGGGCTTGCCCCCGGCCCCTCCCTCCCCTGGCCCCCCCCACTACTGGACGGGGTGGTTGGGGGAGGGCGGTTTCTCCGCGTGGACGGGGTGGGGTGCCTTCCCCCCCCCTACGGGCTTCGTGATGTCGGGTTTCGTCGGGGCGTCGGGTTTGGGGTACCAATCCTCCGACGGCCGGCAGGGTTTCGGGGGTGGTCCGGGGTTGGGGCGCAGACTCCACATCCCAAAGTCAAGGGGGGCTGCTTTGGGCCCTCTTCTCTTCCTCCGATCGAACCCGATCCCAGAAGGGAAAGGCTCTCTGCTTCGGGGATGGACAACAATGGTCGCGGTCCACTGTCTCGCCCCCCAAGGGGCATCCCGATCCGCCCCTTTTGTTGTCCCTTTCGGAGCAGATCTTCGGCCTGGGGGGCCCCCTTTCCACCTTCCCTTGTCTGCCAGGTTCCTGGGCCCGGGGGTGGAGAAAGTGTAGGCCCACGCCCCCTTTTCGCTTCCGGGGCTTTGTCGGTTGGGGTGGCAGCCTTTTCCCCGGGAACGCTTTTTCGGCTCTCTGTCGGCCCGGGGGGGTGGTTGGGGCCCCATGGCGCCAAAGCAGGTGGCGCCATGTTTACCTGTTTTCCCCCTCCCCGCACCCGTTGTCCCCTGAAGGGTTTCAACAAACTTTCGTTCCCCACAGGCGGCAAGGTGACCAGGTGGCCCTCTCTGGCCGGCGCAACCGTGGGTTTTCCGAATGAAGGGCCCGGTGTCCCTCCCCGGTTCCTCTAGGGGCCCTCGCTTTGTTGGAGGGGCTCCCCGGGCCCGGCCCCTTTTTTTCCACCTTTGAAGCTACACGCCCGGATTTTTTCCCACCTCTCTCCGTCGGACGGTTCGGCGCGGGGAGCGGAGGACCCTGTTGGGGCACTTCGCCCCTCCTCTACGAGACAGTATCAGTTTCCCCACTGGGAAAGGGCCTTTCCCGTCGTTCCCCAAAATCCCAAAGGGGGCCCCGACGTTCTGAATCGGTCGTTCCTGGGTTTCCCCTCCTTCCCCGGCCCCCCGACCCGGGGGGAGGGTCCTTCCCCCTCTTCCCCCCACCCCCAACCCAGCGGCCCTGGCTGAACCCCCAAAAACGGTTGGGGTTTGGGGGCCTGGACCGGCCCTTTCCCTTTACCCGTTTTAAGGGGTTTGTTTCCCCAAAACCCCCCCCCCCCGTCGTCCTTTTTCCCTTCTGGGCCCTTGGGGAAGGGGCTCCGGGTTCCCCAGGGGGACCGTTTTTGGGGCGGACGCTGCCGGACCTCGCCCCCTTCAGAAGGTTTGGTTTTGGGGGCCCTGGGGTACGGGGTTTTGGGCTTTTTCAGCTGGGGGGCTGACCCCTTTTCCCCCCGGGGGCCCACCTTCTGCGGGACGGCTCCGCTGTCTCCCCCTTTTCTTTGCCCAAGGTTTCTGGGTTTAAAAAACGAGCGGGGAAACCACCGGGCCCCAACCGGTCGTCGTTCCGGCTTGGTCGGGTGGGGACGCCCCAAAACCCCTTGTGCCCCGGGTTTTGGGGCTCCCCGGTGTTACCTGGGGTGCTTTCCCAGCCCCGGGGGTGTGACTGCCCTTTTCCCGTTTTTCCCGATCCTGTCACTGTGTCCCCCCCCACCCCCCAGGGGGGGTTGCCTGGCCGGGCTCCCAGGCGTCATTTGAGTGCGGCCCGGGTCCCGGGGCACGCCCCCCGGGGCCCATTTTCGGGCCGGGGTGTTTTCTTGCGGGCTCTGGCCATCCCCCGCACCCATTCCTTTGGGGAGGGGGGACGGGAAGGGGGGCAGTGCCCCCCCCACGGCCTTGGAGTACGTGCTTTCGTGACTCGTTACCCGGCCCACTTTCCCTTGTGGACTTCCCCTGTGTTTGCCCTGGGACCCTTTCCCCCGGGCCGGGGGGGATGGGGTGTGGGGCGCCGGGCCCCCCATTTACGTCTTTCCCCCTTGATTCCCGGGGGGTTTTACTAGTGGTATCGTTTTTTTCTTGTGCAGTTGCTCTTTTTCCCCCCTGCGGGGGTCGGGGGGTTCTTGCCCCGTCTCCCAAATGGCAGGTAGCTTGTCACTAGCTTTTTAAGGGGGCCTAAAAATTTTAAAAAGGTTTTTAAAATTGAAAAGCCTATTTTTGGGTCCCTGGAAAAAGCTAGTGCACGGCCTTCGGGCCCCCCACCCTTCCTTCCCCGCCCCAAATTTTCAAACCCCCCTTCCCGGGGGATTTTTGGATGGTTTTTGGTGGGGTCCGGGCCGGCTGGCGGACAGCCGGCCTGTCAGGTTGGCACGGCGTTGCCCCGAACCCTGTTTTTTTCTTTTTTTTAAAATCTAAAATTTTAGCCTGGTTTCCTAACCAGATGTGGGTATTGGTTTTACTGTATCCCAGGGGTTTTCCCGGGTGGCGGGTCTTTCCTACCTATACTAGTGGGAATAGCTCTGTCAGGGCCCAAAAAAAGTTTTTATACTTCAAAAGGGCCCTCATTTTGCCGCCGGGGGGGGCCTTTTATGGGTCAGACCCTCGCGGCCGAGCAAAACCAAAGGGGGGCCCCTCGTGGCAAAGGTTGGTGGGGAACCCTTTTGATCCATTTTGGCGGGCCGGAGCGCCCGAGAAGTGAGGAAGGGAAACCTCGGGGAAAAGCGTCGTACAGGAAAAACCCCCTGGGGTAGGTGTGTCAGGAGGGGCGGTCGCCGCCCGCAGGGGGAACCCCCTTTTGGGAAAAACCCGTTTTTGGGTTTTGGGGGATGCAGCAAACGTCCGCGCCGGAGATCAACGAGCAAGTCGTGGGAGGAGAGGAAATCCACACCCAGGATAGGCTGATCCACCTTAACCACCACGAAGGACCAGACGAAGGGCGAGGCAGGCGTGAAGGAGAGGCGGAGAGTCCGCTTACTATAGGTGGCGATAGGGGTGTTATTGGCGGCCAGAAGGTCGTAAGCGGTGCTGAGCTGGGCGAGGCGATCATCTGCCGACGGCAGCACAACACTGACCTCCGTCCCCGAATCCACCAGGTAACGCATCCCCGACAGCGTGTCGGCCACCCAAAGCTGCGTCCGGCGGCCAGGGAGTAGTGGCGACGGAGGCGGCGGCGTTGCAGGAGACTGGGCGGGCGAGCGGGCGCGGGGTGATACGAGAATCTGTGGTGGGTTGACCAGGGACGGAGGTGCACGGCTGAACCTGTGCAGGGAGTCGGGCGGCGATATGTGGGGATCGGGCGGGTTTTTCATCAGGATGATATGGCCCGGAGAATGCCTCGCGGTGGAGGCCCGAGAGATGGGGGCAGGAGACAGGTGAACATTCACCGGTCGTTTCCCGACCAGGAACATGGAGGCTGACAATTCCTGGCTGCAGCGCCGAAGCGACCATGGTAATAACAATTATTGTGGCTAGTAAGGGAGTGGAGGGCTGAGAAGGCGGCCTCTAATCGCTGAATGGCGGAAGCCATGTTGGAGAGGCGGGCGTCCGTTGTGGAGCTGTGTGCCAGGGCATTGCCATGGCCCTCTCGCGTCCCGGGTCTCTCCAACGCGCTCAGAAATTTCTTGGAGCCGGCAGGGGTGTCACTTGGGGTAAACACCGCGGGCGCCCGGACCCCGTCGGAGGCGCTGCAGGCACAGGAGTGGTGGGGGGGCAGAGGAGGGGGGGACGAGGTGTAGGCCGCGTGAATTTTGTCAACGAACTCCGAGTATTCATTGATGGTGACCGGGCCCCGTAGGCCCGCCAGCTGCACGCGGACGGTGTGGGGCATGAGGCTGGTGTGGCGGTAACGAAGCATAGCCTCGGACAATGGAATACCCGCAGCCCTGTTAAGGTCCTGCATACTGGAGAGGAATGCTGAAGGGCGACGTCCGTCATATTGGAGCGTGTCGAGCTCAGCCACGTAAGCCTCGCACGACCTTCCAATGGCGCGGACGAGGGCAGTTTTCAACGCCTCATATTTCTGGTCAACAGGGGGAGTCGTAAGCACTGAGGAGATTCGGGCAGCGACGTCCGACGGAATCGCCCTGACAAGCGCCTGAAACTTGTGGAGATCCGTGATTTCCGGGGAGCCCCCCCACGAAGCTTCAAGGTGTATAAACCACGTGGCTATGCCATAAGTGAAAGCCGGGAGGTGGAGGTGCGCACTGTTAGTATACATCGTGTCGTAGCTCTACACTCGAGGTCCATAAGGGGANCTTTTTCCCCTAGTGCGTCATCACCGTCCAGCTCCCTATCGAAGTGCTGTAGAGGCGTTGCGAAGGCTCCAAACGCTTGCTGAAGAAAGCGATAGGGCGAAGCTCATCCTCCACCTTCTGCTGGAGGACAAGCGCCCACCGTTTCTGCTAAAGGCCGATCAGTAGTGAGGACGTTGGAAGCATTGGGGAACTGGTAGGCGAGGAGTGTCGTGGAAGCGAGTTGTTGTTTGATGCTGTTGAACGTTCCTCGGCTTCATCAGTCGACTGCAGGGGCTTCCGTGAGTTTTTTCCTTATCCCCTTCAGGAAGGTCATGTAAGGGCCGAGCCGAGCTGCAGCTCGGGAATGAAAGCGGTGGTAATAATTAATCACCCCAGAAAATGCCCTGAGCTTCCTGACCGTACGAGGCCGCGGGAAATCCGCGATCGCTGACACCTTCTGCGGGAGGGGAGATAAGCCCGCTGACGTAACTCTGTGGCCCAAGAAGTCCAATGCCGGAGCACCCAACACACACTTTGCTGGGTGGATCCATAAACCAAACTCCTGTAGGCGAGTGAGCAGCTGGCGCAGGTGGAGTTCGTGTTGTTGGTGCGACGATGAGGAAACCAAGGATGTCGTCGATGTACACCACGACGAAGTCGAGCCCCCTGACTACCTTATCCATAGCGCTGGAAGGTCTGAGCCGCTTGCGTAGTCCAAAGTTCACGTAGGGGTACTCAAACAGACCGAAAGGGTCGTCACTGCAGTCTTCGGCACGTCCTCTTCAGCCACGGGAATCTGGTGGAAGGCCCGTAGAGATCAATCTTCGAAAAGACTGACCGCTCGTGCAACATGCTGTGAAAATCCAACACGTGTGGAATAGGATAACGGTCCGGCCGGGTCATGGCGTTGAGCGCTCTGTAGTCGCCGCAAGCACGCCATTTCGCTTCTTGGGTCTTCTTCGGAAGGTCTTATGGTCCCCTCCTGCAGTAAGTGCTCAAACTGCTTTTTCGCCGCTGGAGGCGTTCAGGAGTCAGACGTCGCGGTCGAGCAAAACAAGGAGAGCCCGTCGTGGCGATAGTGTGTGTTACCTTGTGATCCCTTTTGGCGGGCTGGAGCGCTGAGAAGTGAGGCGAGGGAAGTCCTCGAGAAGAGCGTCGTACAGGACAGGCTGGCGTAGGTGTTCAGGAGGGGCGCTCGCTGCCCGCAGGGCACGGTAGGAATGACCGTGTTGGTTGGGCGATGCAGTAAACGTCCCGCGTATTGGCGTATGGTTATATATGTATGTGTTAATCTATACTAAGACAGGATGTCCAAGTGTCT
Organism: Chionoecetes opilio; assembly: GCA_016584305.1. Taxonomy (NCBI): domain Eukaryota; kingdom Metazoa; phylum Arthropoda; class Malacostraca; order Decapoda; family Majidae; genus Chionoecetes; species Chionoecetes opilio. The sequence goes on along the minus strand of JACEEZ010004390.1, from coordinate 15,981 downwards.
GAGTGTCGCCTAGCGGATGCTGAATGCTGACACCTTTTGATGAGGTTACGTTGACGAAGTATCACGCCATGGCCCATAAGAATGACGTGGACAGTCAACCCCAGTCAGGACCCCCGGACAGTCAACTTATGTAAAGAGGATTCAGCTCCTATATGGGAAGAAATAAAAAAAGGCCTGCAGATATAATCGATTATGCGTGGTGGGAGATTTTAATCTTAGGAATATAGACTGGGATTTAATCATAGGTGACAGCGATGCAGATGAATTGTTAAATATAATCCAGGATAACTTCCTAAGTCAAGCAATCAAGGGGCCTACTAGAGGAGATAATATTCTAGATCTATTGCTGACAAATAGAGACGATTTAGTTACAAATGTGGAGGTCGGGGGGAATTTAGATAATAGCGACCATTATGAGATCAGATTTAGCTTAGAATGGGAAGTTGGAAAATTAAGTGGCAATAGGCATCGAATACCTAATTTCAGAAAGGCCAATTATGTGGGATTAAGAAGACACCTGGAGGTTATTAATAAGAGGTGTGGGATGGAGGAGCAGAAATTTTCCCAGGACAGGGCATTGACAGCTGGAAAGGCCAATTATGAAGGATTAGGAAGGCACCTGGAGGAAATTGGCGCGGTCAGATATGCTAGTGAGGTCGAGGCTGAGGAGATAATTAGAACGGTTAGATTCGAAGGTGAGGTCAGGGCTGAGGAGGTAATTAGAGAGGTTAGAAGGGGATGTGAGGTCGGAGCGAGGAGGATTATACCTCATTTGTAAGGAATATAATTGACGGACAGAAAAGAAATATTCCTTATAGGGAATAAGGTCCAGAAAGAGTGAACCAAAATGGATGACCACCATGTTAAAACACAGCATTGGAGTAAAAAGAAACATTTATTTAAGGTTCAAGGGGCAGGATTGGTAAACAAAGAACAGTATAAACGTGATGGCGAGGACAGTGAAGAAAAATTAACTCGAGTTTCTAAGAACAATTATGAGATTAAGTAGCAGAACATGCGAAAAGGGGGCCCCCAAAAGGGGGTTTTCTATCAGGTTTATAAAACAAAGACAAGGGAAATTAGTTGGGCCGTTAAGGTCAGGACAGGGTGAGGTTTTAAATACGGATGAGGATATGTGTAGGAGTCTAAATGATTATTTCTTAAGGTTTTTTACGGAGGAGGATACACAGACCGATCCTGTTTAGTGAACAGATTTTCAAACGGAAGCGATGAGGAAAAAACTCAAAGATTTGTGATAACTAGGGAAATGGTGGAGGAGGGTATAGAAAAAATAAAAAACATTTAAATCCCCAGGACCAATGAAGTGTATCCCAGGAAATTAAAGGAATGCAAGGAGGTTGTTAGCGAGTCGTTAGTGCACATTTTTTAGGAAATGGGTTTTGAGATAGACAAATGTGCCATTATTGTGGAGGAAAGGAAAAATGTTGTTCCCATATTTAAGAAGGGAGACAGAGGACTAAAGTCAAATTATCGACCCGTAAGTCTAACATCAGTGGTGGGTAAATTACACTGGGGAACAAATCTTTGTTGAGTTAGGTTCTGACACTTGTTATTAAGTAATTTTTGGGTGCTGAATCCAAAACTGATCTCAGTTTTTTCCCCTATCACGTCAAGTTTTTGAACTGTAGGATTTTCGTTTTCTTAAAATATGAAAAATACTGTACATAACAGTAACAGTGCTTATTTTATAAAAAGTTGCAAATGTTAACATACAATGAAAAATGAAAGAAATAGGCATGAATAGAAGGGTTTATTTAACATTATCATGTTTTTTAGAAAGGATAAGGCTATAATTGTTGCAGGTTAAGGTAAAATTTACGTTTGTAGCTTTGTCTGGAGTGTTCAACTTGAGACTATCGCGTTTGATGCTCCAACAATAGTCAGCCTCATATGCACATCCCATCTACCCTGGTAACGTTCTTCCATAACCTTCAATTTTCTTGGTGAAATCGTTCACCTTGCTCGTCGCTAAGCCAGAAACCAAGATTTTCCGGAAAGTTGGCAAGATGGCTATCAAAAATTTTACTTTAATACTCATGTTGCAACCAAGCGCTTTGTAGCTTTTCCAATAGTTTTCTGAACAATTTCTGTGTAATTACTTGCACGTGTATTTCCAAGAAAGTTCTTGACAACGTCTTTGAATGATAGCCAAGCATTCTTTTCAAGGTCTGACTAGTACGTTGAAATGTTCACCCTTGTTTGAGCTGTCGATTTGTGGACCATTCAAACACACCGGCCTTGATTTTTTAAATTTTAACAGTCCAGGAAATGCCAAGATGATGTACTTCAAACAGTCGCCAAATCAGTTGACAATGCTTTACAAAATTGTTTCATGAGACTAGTTTTATGTGCAGAGGTGGGAATTTATTTTTCTTCCTGTCAACAAGTGGCTCATGTACAATGTTAGGATCTCCAGGTTTAAGACCCGATTCGGGGGGGCCAATTCGTCTGAACCCAATGCTTCTCTCGAGCTCTGCTATCCCACATACAGAGAAAGCGGGGATACTTTGTGTATCCACTTTGTTGACCAAGAAAGGAAGGACACCATTATAGGTCAACACAGATGATCCAATTGTGTTTGTCATATTGCAATAACTCAATGACTCTCTTTACATCTCCATATTCTTCACGAAGAAAAGACCGAATGCCCAATAGGGACTGCGCCAAAAAAATTGGGCCATTGTGTAGAAGGACACACTTCAAGCTCCGCTTTTGAGCTATCAATAAACAATCGCCATTCATTTGGATTGTAAGATTGAAAAGCCCTAATTCCTTCAGAAACCAGGAATGTTATGGTTAAAAACAAAACCATTTGGCACTTCGGAAAGTACTGCAGAAATGACTTTCTCTGGTTCGAAGTATGATACCTTCACCCCTTTGTTCAAGTATGTTTTTTCTCGTTCAGTCTTGTGCTAGTATTTTGAAGCTTTTTTGGATAGGCCCAAATCACGTGCTAAATCCATTCAACTCGTGCTGATCAAATTCCCCTACGAACTGAATCCTCGTGAATGTCAAAAAAAATCTGCATCATTGCTGTCACTAGGTTCTTCAGCATCACTCAGATCTTCTAGAAAGGGGGTAGTTGTTCGAAAACTGGCACTGGAATTTCAGCTGAATGAGGCATTGGGCTTATAGCTAACGGTAGATTAGGATATTCTATTTTACTTTTATTTTTCTTGTTAAATCCTGATGTTTTCACAAACAAAAGTAACAGTCTGTGGATGATCTTTTTGCCCTCCCAAACCCCTGGGGATACCAAATGCCAACTTTTCACGTGTTCCTTTGGTCCACATCTGTAAACCTCTCGACACACTGCTTGCACACTTTGTGAGGGGCCCATAGCTTGTCTTGATCACCGAGTTTCACTTTAAAATATGCGAAATATGCTTGTTTGACATAACGCCCGATGCTTGCCCCTCTGACCCTTTGGGAATGGTGAAACTACCACATATATAGCAGAAGGAGTCAGGGTTTTTAGGCATTTACGACGAGACGTATCAGGAGCAGACATGATCTGAAACAAAAAAAATATACCTATGTAAATAAAAAAACTAAGCTGGAATAAGTTACAAAACTTTGAAAACAAAAAAAAACAGCATAAAAACGAAATAGAAATTTTCAAAGGTATGTTTTACAAGGTTAAAAGAAAAGCCATAACAATCCTCCTAATTCCTACTATCCTAGCTTTCTGTTTGCATATATGATAGTACTGACCTATTGGGAGCTGTACACACCTCTCACCGCACTGTCTCAATTGTAACTGCACAAACAAGTTGCCACAAAGCTCTCGATGAGTCAAATCGTAATCAGCTGGCAAGTTTTACTACAGCTCACAAGTGGAATTTTTAAATTACTGGAGGGGGAAGCTGTGGAGAAAAAACTTGACGTGCTAGAAAAAACTGACTACAGATTTGGAATCAGCATGCCAATTTTGTCTAAATAAAACTCAAAAATCTAACTCAACAATTTTTTTTTCTTCAAATTGTTCCCCAGTGTTATTGGAATCTATTATTGCAAAAAAACATTAGAGAGCCTTAGATAAACATAGTTTGATTTAATGATTCACAACATGGATTCACCAAGGGTAGGTCATGTCTCACCAATTTATTGAGTTTTTATAGGGGAAAGTTTATGAGAAAGGCAGAAAAATGGTTTAGGATTATGATATAATATATCTGGACTTTAGTAAGGGATTTGACAAAGTACCACACGAGCGACTCTTAAATTAGGTTAGGGCTCATGGGATAGATGGGAAGGTTCTTCATTGGATCAGAGTTTGGCTAAGTAATAGGCAACAAAGGGTTACAATTAATGGTTCCAAATCTTTAATGGGGACTGGTGACAAGTGAAGTTCCACAAGGGTCTGTTTTGGGCCCCGTAACTATTTTGATTTACATCAACGACTTGGATAGTGGGATTAGCAGTGATATCAGCAAGTTGCTGATGATAAATAAGTTAGGTAGGATTATTGGATCACAGTCGACGTAAACATATTGCAGGGAGAAATTAGATAAAATTAACGAGTGGGCAGTCAGATGGCAGGGTGGAATTTAATATTGATAAATGTAGCGTTATAGATGTTGGTAGAAAAAAAACCCTGGTAATAGATACACCATAAGCAATGTATCGCTGAAAAGATCAGAAGGTGAAAAAGATCTTGGAGTGAGGGTGAGCCCAGACCTCCGACCTAGGAAACAATGTATTGAGGCCAGAAATAGAGCTAATAGAGTATTAGGATTCATTCCCAGAAGTGTTAAAGTGAAAGTGCGGAAGTTATTCTAAAGCTTTATCTGGCTCTAGTCAGGCCCTCACCTAGACTATCCCATTTTCAGTTTTGGTCTCCATATTACAGGATGGGATATAGTTTTTTGTTAGAAAAAAGTGCAGAGAAGGATGACCAAAAATTATACAAGGGATGCGTAAATTTTGTTATGAGAGGATATTGAAGTTATTAAAATTACACTAACTCGAGAGACGCAGAGTAGGGGCGATCTGATAGAAGTTTCTAAGTGGATAAAGGGTTTAAAAAAGGGAGAGGTAGGAAAAGTTTCTTAGGCTTTTAACCAGGGTAGAACAAGAAGTAACGGATTCAAGCTGGAAAAGCGTAGATTTAGAAAGGAATAGGGAAAAACTGGTTCACAAATAGGGTGGTGAATGAATGGAATGGTCTCATAGACAGGTAGTTAGTGCTGAGTCATTGGGGAGCTTTAAAGGGGAGCTGGATAGGTTTCATGGATGGGGATGAAAGGTGGATGTAGTTAGGTTAGGTGACAGGACTACCACGTGTAGGCCTCGCGGGCCCCTTGTAGCTTCCTTTTTCTTATGTTCTTATGTAACCCGGTGTCTTGATGCAACACGTAGACACACCTCGCCCTGGCTCCGGACTGCACGCACAAGTTGTGTGTGTGTGTCATCTCAGCGCTCTGCCCAAGGATGATGACGTGGATAGCCTGATCTTGGGAACCACGACGTAAACACCTTTACTCAACGGCTCACCGGAACAACAGCTTCCGGGCAGCTTTCCTCATATGCGGCAGACGCAGTGGAGGAGGGCAGATTACGAGGAGACGCGTTACAGGGCGCTCCTACTCACGACACCTTTCAGAGTGTCTGTTTGTACTCCACACCCAGGAGGTGTGAGAGTACCTTGTCACGTCATTAACTGTTCCCGGCTCTGTCTATTTAGACATTAGTTTCATTGGCCGCTACTAACGAACTGCTGACATTATTAATGTAAAAATCTCACAGTCTACAGATATGTATATATATCTATTAATTATTCTCTGGTACTTACTGATTAACAAGCCTTTATAAAACAACCGCTCGAAAAACCCCCTTTTATTCAACCCCAACCATCTTGAAAATTGGTTTTTCCTTTTGGCTTACCAAAAAAAAAGGGGGGAGGGAAATTAAGTGGGGTGTTGGGGGGAAAAAAAAAAAAAAGGGGGGGGGGCCCAAAAAGAGGGGGAAATTTGGGGAAAACCAAAAAAAATTTTAAAAAAACCCCAAGGGGGGGTTTTTTTTTTTTTTTTTGGGGGGGCCCGTAAAAATTTTGGGGGGTTTTTTTTTTTGGGGGAGAGGGGAACCCTTTGGGGGGGGGGGGAAAAAAAAAAAAAAAAGGGGGGAAAAATTAAAGGAGACGCGAAGGGGGCGCCCCTTAAAACCCCTTTCAATGTTTTTTTTAATCCCCCCCAGGAGGGGTGGAAACCCTTTCCCTTTCTTTTTTCCCGGTTGAAGAATTATTTTCAGCCGCTATTTAGAAAGGAATTAAAAAAAACTGTCACAATAGTTAATAATGAATTTTTTTTGGACATGTTAAACAATCCTTTATAAAAAAACCCCCGAATTTTTTCAACTTTTTGAAGGGTTTTGGGTGGGAGGTTAGTCCCCACAATTTACACTTTAGGCTCCCCTCTTGTACCCATTTTTTATTCTTATTGGGTTTGCCCCCAACCCGTAAACACACGTGGTCCACGCCCCTGGGGAACCCCACGAGGATGTCGTGGAAGGGGGGAAACCCACCAAAAACTTTCCACCACGCCACAAACGAAGACCAGACGAAGGGGGGGAGGCGTAAGGAGAGCGGGATCCACTCCATTTAGATGGTGATTGGGGTGTTAGGAGAAGGGTCTAACGGTTGGGGGGTTTGCAATAATTGCAGGGGGGCACAACACTGCTCCCCCCCCTGAATTCCCCCAAGGTTTAAAAATAAACGGGTCGACCCAAAAAAACCCGGGCCCAATTCACCCGGAGCCTGCAGGAACGGGTAGCACCCCAAAATTTTTTGATACCTCTTTGGGGTTTTATTTGGGGGGACCGTATTTGTCAAAGTGGGGTAAAGCGTGAATCAGGCGGGTTTTGGAGGAGACACCCCGGAAGGCCCTTTTTTAGGCAACGAGATGGGGGGGGGGGAGACAGGTCCTTTCCCCATTGGGTGGGGGTTTCCCAAAAACGAACGGGGTTTGGGGAAAATTTCCCGGGCGGCCCAAACGACCTGGTAATAAAAAAACCGGTAAGGGGTACGAAAGGGCGGCCCAACCGAATGGCGGAAAATGTGGGAGGGGGGCGTCCAGGAAAGACTGTGGCGAGGGTCGCATGGCCCCCGTTTTTGTTCTAGGGGGGCACGGGGTTTGGGGAAGGGGGGGGTCAATGGGAAAAAACAGCGGGGCCGGACCCCCCGGAGGCGGGTGGGGCACGAGTGATGGGGGGGGGGGGGGGGAAAGTGGCCGGTTTTTTCACGATCCGCTTCGTTATTTTGACCCGGGGCCCGAACCCCGCTGTTCACGCGCTGGGGTGGGGGCTGAGGGGGTTTGTGGCGGAAAACAACCTTCCTCGGCCCAAGGGCACCCGCGCCCCTTAAGGCCCCCAAAAGGAAGAGGAAATCGGGGCGAGGGGCCACATGGGGGAAAATGCGGGTCCGCCCGTCGACCTTTTCCAAGGGGGCGAAAAGGGCCCTTTTTTTCACCGGCCCTCTATTTTCCCGTCAGCCGGAGGGTTGAACCTGAGGGTGGGGGCACAAAACTCCGAAGGGAAAAGCGGACAAGCCTTTGGGGGGAAAAAACTAATGGGGCCTTATGGGGGGGAGCCCGCCCCAAAGGCTTCAAAGCCAAAAACCAAGGCCTTTCTTTTACCGGGGGCAATTTTTTTCCCTAAGTTTTCAAGGTTGGGGGGCCCTCCAAACGGTAGGCAGGGCCATCCTGCCCTTTTTTATCCTTTCTACCCCCCCCCTTCCCCCTCCTCCTTCTTTGGGTCTTTTTTTTTCCCTTTTTTCTTCCTTTTCCCTCCCCCCCCTCTCTTCTTTCCCCTCTCCCCTTCTCTCCCCCTTTCTCTCTCTCTCTCTTCTCCTCTCCCTTCTCTCTCCTCTTTTCCCTTTTTTCTCTCTCTCTCTCCTCTCTCTCTCTCTTCTTCTCTCCCCTCCTTTCTCTCTCTTTTTCCTCTCTTATCTCACCTCTTCTCCCTTCCTTATTTTCTTTTTTTTCCTCTCTCTCTCCTCTCTCTCTCCTTTTCTCTTCTCTCTCTTTTCTTTACAGGAAATTTTAAAATTTCTTTCTCCCCTCTTCTCTTCCTTTTTTTCTTTTTTCCCTCTCTCTCCTCTCCTCTCTCTCTCTGCTCTCTCTCTCTCTCTTTTTTTTACAGGGCATTTTACTCCCCCTCTTTCTTCCTTTTTTTTTTTCTATTTCTCTCTCTCTTTCCCCTCTCTCCCCTTTTTCCTTTTCTCCCTCCCCCCTTTCTTTAAAAAGGGAAAAAAAGGGGGAAGGGGGGAAAAAGGGGGGGGTTTTTGCCCCGGGGGGGGGGGGGGGGGGGGGGGGAAAAAAAAAAAAAAGAAAAATTAAAAAAAAGGGAAAAGGCCTGAATAAGGGTATTCCTTAAAAGGGGGAGGAAAAGAAAGGAAAAAAGAAGAGAGAAAAAGGAGAGAGAGGAGAAGAGGAGGAAAGAGAGAGAAGAGGGGGAAAAAAATAAAGAAGGAGAGAGAGAAAAAAGAAAAGAAAGGGGAAGGAGGAGAGAGAGGAGGGGAGAGAAAAACATAAAAAAAAGGAACTAAAGAGGCCGTAAAACCCTTTTAAAAACATGTAGTTCCTAAAAAGAGAGAGAGAAAGGGAGAAGAGAGAGAGAGAAAAAGATTTTAAAAAATATCCTGCCAACTAAAGTAAAAAGGAGAGAGAGAGGAGAGAGAGAGAAGAGAGAGGAGAGGAGAAGAGAAGAGAGAGAGAGGGAGGATAGAAAAAGAGAGAGAGAGAAAAGAGGGAGAGAGAGAGGAAGAGAGAGAGAGAGAGGGGGGGGGGGGGGGGGAAAGAGAGAGAGAAGAGGAGAAGGGAAGAGAGGGAGAGAAGGGGGAGAGAGAGGAGAAGTTTAAAACCTGCCAAAAAAGATAAAGAAAAAGAGGAGAAAAGGAGAAAAGAGAGAGAGAGAGAGAGAAAAGGAGAGAGAGAGAAGAGAGAGAGAGAAGGAGGGGAGAGAGAAGAAGGAGAGAAGAAGAGAGGAAGGGGAGAGAGAGGGGAAAGGAGAAGGAGAGAGAAATTTAAATACCCCCTCCCCCACTAAAGTTTGTAAGTTCCCCTTAAATTTGTTTTCTGTATTCACCCGTCCCGAGGCCCTGCCCACTCGTCGCGAGGCCCCAAACCATTTTGCAAATATAAGAGAAAAAAAAAATCGTAGCTAGGAGGCGGAGGGTGCATGGTATTTTCATCGTGTCGTACCTACCCCGAGGTCAAAAATTGTTTGTACATTTTAGCTAGACAGGGGTTTTTACACCAAAACACAGATTCAAAACACAAGTCCGGGAAATTTCGGGGGGAAATGTAGGTACGCAAGGAAGCCACGGGGAACAGCGGGGGAGGAGTGGGTCCTCTCACTGTGGGGTTGGTAGGAAAACTGAAAGAACGGTCTAGGACCAGGAGCGAAAGGAGGTGCGGGGGGAAATTTGGGGTTAAAACGAGCCCGGTCCACGCCAGGTTTGGTTGACTTTTAGGGGAAAGGCCCAGGTATGCGGCCCCCCCAACCTGGGGCCACCAATATCAATGTAAACCCCTAAAAAATTTTTCTTTTTTATGGATATGCTCGTTTTAAGTTTTTTTTCGCAAAACTTTAAGTGGCAGCGATTTTTAATTTGAGTTGAATTTTAACTTCAGCATTTTTTTTTTTTTTTTCCTCAGAGCTCAAAAGACATTTATTTAATGTGTTTTTACTTGTTTTTGTGTAACCTCATTAAAACAACTTTTCCCAAGATAACAGTTTTAACTTATACATGTAAACATGAAATACTGGGGGGGTTAAGCCTTGAAACTTCCCGGGGGTATAGAGTAAAGGGAGAGGCCCGAGAGCCGGGGCCCTTTTAAAATGAGGGCCCGGGGGGCCCGATTTATGCCTCTCCGAAAAAGGGGGCATTCGAATTGACGTACTTCTTATAAGGTACTGTAGGTATAGGAAAATGGAGCGGACAGCCACCCGTGATTTTAAAATTTAGTACACTTTCCGATTCCCACGTTAGTAACACCTTTTCCCAGCTTCTCCCATTAAACGAGAAGTTTTATAAAATTGTATATAATGAAAAACCAAAGGACGTGTTAAACCACACCGCGATTTTTAGCGCGTGCACTTAAAGCCTGGTTGAAACCCGCGCCAAAACCCCAAAGCACACCAACTCTGCCGTTTTTTTTGCCTTGATCCCCCTGCCAGTGCACGGAGTGCCATGTCGTTTTAGTTTTAAATTAAAAAAAGTCCTTTCAAAACCCCCCAACCCTCCTATCCCCTGCTAAGTATCCTAGTTAGTGCCAGCTGGGGTATATTGTCGGGAAAAGATAAGCATAGGTTTTGCAAGTATGAATTGAAGTTAAAAATATATTTTTTGACTAAAATTTACATGGTGCCCCGAGTGGGGAATTTGATGTGCATGCTATTCGGGGTGGTCGTTGTGAACATAGTATGACCCACACCACAGGTGGTTAATGGAGGCAAGGTGATGTTTTTGGGGGGTCAGGAAGACAGACAGCTCGACCCAAACAGCCGTGTAACGGGAAATGTACGATGTCTTAGGGGAGGAAAATCTGGAAAACCCCCCTGACCCCACATATAAATAGGGTGACGTGTGACCCCGGGGACCTCCTCTTTGTCACTTACCCCCCCCAGTTCACCGTCTGCGCTCCGCCTTTGGGGAGGGCCCGTGTGCCTGCCCCCCGCAGCCCCCGGCTACATCTAATTGTTTTAAAAAACCCCGGAAAATACCATAAATACCCGAAAATCTGTTCAGTATTTTTCCCCTCCCTTACTATATTTTAAGAACACCGTATAGACTCACAGGGGCCACAAACCCAGTGTCCGCTTGACCGCTCGTCCTCGCCACCTAACCCACCGCTTCTACCTCTACTCTTTTTCCCGCTTCCTGCTAAAAACCCACACACTTGCAATCCATGAAGAGAAAGGGAAAGGTTTTTCATTTTAAAAACCCCTTTTCGGTTCATATAGTGGCAGCGGTGGAATACAGACCAAACTGAACAGCGTGAAAAAAGAAAAAGAAAAAATGGAGCACAAAAAAAATTTCTTTTTGCCCAAAAATCTCCACAAAAATACACCCAAGGAAAAGTAGCCCCAAAATATACAATAAATGCCCACATTTTTCTGTTTGGGCCCTTTACATTCAAAAACTTTTTATAGAGTCAGCCAAATTTTTAATTTTTTCCAAACTACCCTCATTTGGTTTTTCCATTCTCTCTGTAACTTCATCTTAAGTTTCCTTTCAAACCGTTTTATTTCAGTACGTAGACGGACTTGTTCTTCTCCTAAAACTATCATAAAAAGGTTTTCCCCCGGGTTCTGTCCTATCACCACTCTCTTTTTATTATTCATTAATGATCTTCTAAGTCTAACTCAAAGCCCTATTCCCCCTACGCGATGATTCTAAAACCCTGCTTTTTCAACGTCGTTTATTAAACGTCCAACCAAAAAAGGGAAATAAGTGATTTACGGAGAATGCCCCCCGAGCGCCTAACTTCTGATCTTTTTATAATTTTGATTGGGGCAAAACAAACCCATTTTTTTCAAAAACCCCAAAAACCCAATTCTTCACCTTCTCTCGACAAAACCTATCAGATAACTATCCCTTTTTTCTTTAAAGACACTAACTGTCTCCTTCTTCTCAATGAACATTTTAAAAATATTTACTAAAAAAACGACTGGAAATCTCCAACTCATCTCTGCTAAAAAAACTTTTTAAAAGTTGGGTGCTGTGGGTCTGCGTCCTTTTTTTTTCTCCCTCCCCAATTTCTTGCTCTCTACAGGGGCCTTTTTCCCCCCATGTTGGAGTACGTCTCACATGTTTGGGAGGATCCACTCTACAGCTCTCCCAAACAGGGGGAGGGCAAAGCTTTTTTCTCTCTCCTCCCTTCTGACTGACCTCTTCAATCCTTAAATCACCGCCGCATGTTGCTTTTTTGCTCTTTCACCGTTTTTTTCATGCTCCTGCTCCTTTTGAAATTCTAACTGATGCCTCCCCCACTCCCCGCCTCGCTGACAAGACTTTTTTACTCATTCCATCCCTATTTGTCCTCTTCCTAATGCAAATTAATCATATCTTTACTCATTCCCTTTCACTGTAATCTGGAAATCTCTTCCTGTTTCATTTTTTTCCCCTTTCCATGATTAAAACTTTTTTAAAAAAAAAAGGGAAAAAGACACCCCCCGAACTAAATTGGCCTACCCCTCTGTTTTTATTTAATTTTTTTCTGTCTTCTTTAAGGGAATTTACAACTAACGGGTTTGGTTACCCTTTTTTTTTTGTGCCCTTGGGCATTCCTTGTGATGTAAAACGAAACAAAAAAAAAAAAAAAACTAGATAACACCCCGTTGTTTTCGTAGTTAGTTGTAAAATAAAGTGGTGGTAGGGAAACGCCTGGTTTATATACGGTTATAATATGTCTTTTTAGACCAAACGCGGATTTTCCCCCCCTTTAGAGATGATAAATTTAATTTAGAATTACAAATTCGTAAACTTTTTTTCTTTATTTTTCATTTACTATTTATCAACTAAATCTGGGGGGACGGAAAGTTAATTTTTCGGCAAAATTTAAAATGGGTTACACGAAAATATAAAAAGTTGTTGACGAGCTAATGCCTGCAAAAAACTCCTAGCTTTCCTAACCGATCTCGCATCTATATTAGAAAATATTTAAATCCGCTTGAAAACAAATAAACAGTAATGGTATTGATTCATTAATAAATAATATGGGAACATGACCATCAATTTTCACATACATATACATATAATAATTACATATAATATAATAATATAATATAATATAATATAATATATTATTAATTATATAATTATATATATATTTATAATATTATTATAATATATATATATTATATATTAATTTATTTATTTATTTTTTAGTTTAAAGCAAAAATTTAAAATTAAGTTAATGATTTTTGGTTTAATAGAACATTTTAAAATCTGGCTAAAAATCTCCACATATTAAATTTATCATGGGGTTTTAAACCGGATGGATAAATTTGTGTTATAGGGGATAATTTATTATACAGCGAGAAAAAAGTAAATTTTTTTTTTTTTGTTCTGGGGGATTGGAACTGGTTTACTTAGACAACTGAATCAGGAGTCTTTTTTTTCATAAACGTTTTTATTAAAATGGCTGCTTTCCACTAACAACAAAACCCCGAGAGGGATGAAACTGTGCCACATTAATGACATAATTGGACCTCACATTTGGAAATAAAAAAAACAAATTTCATATAATACAGACTAACAAATCATTTTTTTAGTAACTCTTAGTACAGAAAACTAGAAATAGTATGTCATATGTGAAAAGAAAATTTCTTTCTGACTTGTATACATTTTTTTTTCAAAAAAAATATTAAGTGAAAACTGGTTGCAAATTATCAATATAACGACGCAAAAAGCCGATATGAACATTTCCGAGGTATATATAGTAAATTTTATCTTTTTTTCCATTAAAAATTTTTTCGTTCACGTTAAAAACGAAAGAACCCCTTATAAAACTGCAGGATTGAAAACACAGGGAAAAAACAGACTTGAAAGGTTGGATCAAAATGGCCATGTCCCCTATGGTCAGATATAAACTTTTCAGGAACAAGCGGTAAAAAATACATAAGCTCAAAAAAACAAATTGTATTTTCAAAATAAAATTAAACGTGAACAAAGTAATAATAAATCAATTTGGAATACAATAAAATGTCTAATGGGCGAAAAAAGGTCAAACATTTTAATAAAATTAAATGAAAATAATAGGGGTCATGCAAAATTTTTTTAAAGAACATTTCTTTAAAAAGCGGATCTCAACCCCAACAAACAAGTGCCCAAAAAAACTCTCAATGTCAATTTTTCAATAATCCATCGGAATTTTTTTTTTTTTACCTGTATCCCGTACTAGGAAGAGGTTAACAATTTTAAATCTTAAAAAACCCAAACCTAGCACCAGGATGTGATTTTAAATTTCCCCAAAACTGCTCCAGCTTACGCACATTACATTGATGTCCCACTCATATGCATATCAATCTAGTTTTCCCGCAAAGGATGCTTTGGAAAAACTTAAAATTGCTGAAAATATACCAATATTTAAATTGGTGTGATGATAAGAAAAATAATTATAAGGGCCCTTCTATTTTACCCTCGATCGTAAGGTGTTTAAAAAGCTATTTTTTATAGTTTTAAAGGGTTCTTGGGGATTTTTAATCTTATCTGTAACAAGTTTTTTTTCAATAATAAGTAACAGAGAAACCCATAATGAAATTTTATAAGTAATTTTGTAAATTTGGAAAAAAAAATTGTTTTTGCAGGGGATATTAAAAAGGGCTTATCAAAGTTTTTTTTTTCATGGACCTAAAAAGTTTTTAGATAAACAAAAAAAATTTGGAATAAGAGGAAAAACCTTAAAATTTATTTTTAAGTTTTCTTGACAAAAAGGAAAAAGCTGTATATTGTAATAAGAAACTTCAAGCAAAAAAAATATTTACACGGGAGTACCTTAGGGTCAATACTTACCCCCTTGTTGTTTTTGGTGTTTTTTAAATGTATTTCCAATGCCAATAATATATTTATTTTTGTTCTTTAGCAGATGACACCCTCTTTCTTACGGTAACACTTTTTTTATTGAAAGTTTTTTAAATACTGAAATAGAAAAAATATAGTAAAAGGGTATCACTAACAAATTAAGGGTAAATAATACAAAAACGAATTTTATGCATTTCAAAATCGATCTGTAGTTATACAACATGGAACCAGTATATATGGATGGGTATGAACTTCAGAGGGTTGCATGTACATAATTTTGGGAGGCTATCATAGATGAAAACTTGAATTGAAAAAATCATATGCAATCAGTCTGCTTAAAATTGCCAAAACTTGTGGAATATTATACAAAATTCGTTACATCTAACAACTGATGCTTGATAAGTATATATCAGTCCTGTGGTTATCCTCTTATTATATTTGTATGTCCAGCTGGGGTTGTACGTGGCCGATAAATGTAAAGGAAGTTATTGTCACTTAAAATAATTGACCAGAACCAAAATATATAGAAGGAAACATGACTACACATTTTTTTTCAATGAGTTAAAGTTACTAAAATTTAAATTACTGCTTAAATAGTATTGTCTTCTCACTGTCTATAATGATTTAAATGATAATACTCACAACAGAAAATTATTTAGAATGATTCAGCACAACCTAGATACCAGAGGTAACACTGTTAACTTGTTATGTCCACAATCATAAACAACACTGTAGTTAGTTTGTTTATTGACAAAAACATTACAATAGCATAGGAAATAAACATAGTTTACATTATTTTGTCAAATAATATTTTTTACTTTTAAGCTTCAGAAATCTGAGTTACGTTATTGCAAGCAGACGACTCAAGAATATAATTTCAAAATATCGTAAATAAAACTACACAATTCTTTTGCATTGCCATTGCAATCCATCAGATTGTTCATACTTGTGAATTTCAGCATAGTGTATTTTTTGTCTTACGTTAAGTGATACAGGACATCTTAACAACACATGTTCTTCTGTTTGTACAGCATTACTATTACATGTACACAGGCGCATCTCTGGTGGTGTTCCTGGCTTCCATTACCTGTTTCTATCTCAGACTGTGGACATAACACGTGTCTTGTAAATGATTGACGTTGATAGTCAGGAATAAAACTCCTTAGTGGTGTAAATCTGATGTAGTGAAAGTGTGGGGTTAAGAACAGATCTGTAAACAGTGAATTTGGTTGAATCTTGTTTTTCTCCTATATATGTTTTTACTTGTCAAAGATCAACACTCTGGTTATGTGCAATGTGTCGAGAGAAATCTGTAGCTGGTTGGCTGGTGACATTCATATATGAAAAAGGTTCATCTGAATACTAGCTAAGTTCGTTTCAAAAAATGAACTTCTCTTTGTAAGTAGTCCCCACTGGATGTATCCGATTTGTAAGGT